>AFIY01001346.1:0-10318 GCA_000223825.2 Zymoseptoria passerinii SP63 | reverse complement strand
AGTAAGTATACTTCTTATTATTAAAGTCCTTATTACTCGGTCTACTAGTTACCTTATAAGGAGCCTAACTCTTAGACGCTTTAAATAAGGACGCCTCGTACCTCCTAGTAGTTTATATTATATTTATTAGTACGATTAAGGAAGTCTTCGTTATCCTTATCTTTCTTCTTAGCTAGAGGCTTATAATCGCTAGTAAGGTAGATCTATAGGCCCTTTTATAATTCTCTTAGCCTTTTAGTTACTCTATCTTCTTATTAGTTATCTTTAGTACTTTAGTAACGTCTTAGTAAAAACGAGAAGGAGATATTATTAATAAGATAAGAGTAATATATTCTCGGTAACAGCTTAGTATTAAACCCCCGGGCTTATAACTAGTTAATTCCTGGTAAATGTTTGCCTGAGGCAGAACGTTCGACTACATTCCAAATAAAAGATACATGGGCAATGGACATGACCTGGAGTGCTGGAAATAAGCTTGTAATTGCTGGAAACGCGCCACCGCTCTCCTTTCTTTCTCCCACACTCCCTCGCAAGTCCAGCGCAACACCCTGCGAGTCCTGCTAGCTAGATCTTCCCCCAAGCTTCGTGGCGAATGTTGAGCTCTTGTTTGGCGGCGCTTGCAAGGGGTATATTGCCCTCCACGCGCCGGCGAGGAGGACATATGTGCTGCAAAGTCCATGCCCAGCTTCGAGGGATGGATAGAAGAGAGACGCCTTGAGTAGTTTTAAAATCCAGAATCGGATTGGCTGTTAATAGTTAGATTGACTACTAAACATCACAACAAGACCAACCTGGTATCCTGTAAAGAGATCGGACAGTGCATTTTGCTGCTGTTTTTGTTTTCGGCGGAGTGAATAGACTGGACGATGTATGCGGAGAAGCACGGAGAAAAGAGGGCGAGTGTGTTCCTTAATACACTACAATGAGTGCTTAGTATCTAATTTCCAGCTGCACCGTTGGCAGAGGCCTTGTTAATACCAGCGGGAATGGTATCTTCGGTGATGCCGTCGGAGTTGATCTGCTGGCCTTTGTAGGGAGCGGCGCCTTCGGCGGCGTTGTTCTGGCAGCTGGCAATGTCCGGCTGGCCAGCGAGAGCGGTCGATGGCGTTCGAAGTCGAAGTTGAGCGTCGTGTCTCCGTCGTGTCTCGCGGGCTCACGCGTGGGGCTGCCAGACAAGATGAGAACAACATTGAGAGAGGTGTACAAGTTCGGCTTGTGGCGTCTGGGGAGTCCGCTGAGGTGGTGGTATAGGCCAGCTGGAGGCCCGCGGAGGTAATGGACCCGTGGAGCAGCAAGCAGTCTTTGGACGGCGGGTCGTCTCTCATGGAGAGGTTGGAGCATCGAGTCTCACTCAGCGAACCAGGGATGTTCCAGCGCTTCCCTCGCGCTGATGCGCCTGGCCGGATCTAGATTCATCATTCGTAAAACGACGTCTCTAAAGTCCCCATCCTCAACATCTGGCCAGGTTGAGAAGTGCCGATAGGGGATATATGGAGCTGTGCGGTCTTCCCACATGGCATCCAGGAGCTGGCAGAGTCTCTCGTCATGGCCAAGATGGATGCGTAGACCTTTGTACCCAGCTCCATCTCCAAAGTACGATGTCTGCCGTTGTAGCCGGACGAGACCTGGTTGGATGCCTTGAGCCACATGATGTTCGAGGTCTTCGTCGCGGCCGAAGATGACACGTCCGAGCATAGCGTAGATACACTGTCAATTCCAGTCAACAGCAAGGACGAAATGTTGGCTGGGTGCGACACTCACCACCGCCCCGAAGGAGAACATGTCAGCTGGCGCGTTCAATTTCGCCTGCATGTGGGCTTCCGGGCTGCGCCAGTTATCATTGCCAGCCAGCATACCCACCACGCTCTTCCACGCTCTTCCCAGGTGGAAGGTGGACTGCGTTCTCCAGATCTGTGAGCATGACATGATTGACTGCCCAGGTGTCTGACCCGCTGTCGATGTCAACGACGACGTTGTCGGGCTTCACGTCGAGGTGGACGACGCCTTGGGTATGCAAGTCCGCAAGACCGTGAAGAATGCTTTTCAATATCTGTCTCTTCGATTGGGAGCTGATCTCATTCTGAGCCAGGGAGAGAAAATCGTGGGAAAGGTACTCGTAGACAAAGATACGATGGCCCGGGACAGTATCGGACGGAAGTCGGATGTTGGGATGCTGGCAGGATTTGAGTGCTGGCAAAACTTCCTTGGTGAAGTTGAGATAGTAGCTCTCTGGAACTTCTTTCAAAATATGACGGCGTCCGTCTGAGCTAGAAACGACTTGAATCAGAGACGAGTGAGTGCAGTGAGTGGAGGAGCGTGCGAAGATACCGCGCGATCCAAATCCGTCCTGCTTGCCGTTGCTGTATGAGCTTCTCGAAGGTGTATTTCCGACCGGAACTCCCCGTGTAGACAGGATTCACTGATTGGTTTGTCGACGGCATCACAGCTTGCAGTAGTCTTTTGATCATGGTCGATGTGGAGAGAACATCAATGTAGACGGAGAGGGAAGTGTAGAGAGGAAAAGGCCGAAGGATTGATTAGAATAGATGTCAAGGTCCAGCCCGCACGCGCCACCACGGGTATTCCTGTCTATACCACTCACTCACTTTCATCAACACCTTTTTGCCGTTTAGCTCGAGCATCGTTAAATGCATCCGATAATCAGATGGACTCTCATGTTCGCTTTCTCTGTGACGGTGTAAGCATCGTACTTTGGTTAGGCGATTTGCAGGCCGAGCCAACTGACTTCATTACGACTTCGACCGTGTCTTCTCTCAAGATATTCTCGATACCCTCCACAGCGGCGAGAAATCTTGTCTTCACCGTGTCCGCAACCCATGCTCGCCGCCAGGTAATCGTTTCCGAGACGAATAAAAAGGGGATTTGTCTGCCAGTACTGGTGAAGATGGTATTGTAGATCTGACTCGCTCTCCACATATTGAGAAGAATTCCAGCAGGTGCTCAAAAGGCACAGTTGGGTTCTCAAGCGTAAGGATGCGGAAATTGAGCAAAAGAGTCACTCCTCTTAGCAGCAAAGCCTTGAGACATTTTGGTGGCTTCCCGTATGCAGCAGTGTGATCATAGCTGCATGGGCAAGCTGGACCACCTTGAGTCCTTGACCAACGACGGCCTGTCGTTTCCGCGGTGTATGTGCAATTGTGTATGTCTTTTCCAGGATCTGGAGTCATACGGATACTATAGCTACCTTCCTGGACGCCGTTGTCTTGATCTCCTCCTCGAGACTCTCGCCAAACTCGGTACAGAAGCCGTGTTCCGCTAGGTACGTACGGAACTTGACATCCTCGTCCTCCAAATCTCGCGATCGGTCGGGAACTAGCGTCCACGAAACAATACCTCCGACAGCCGCAAAAGCTACGCCGATGAGGAAGACTGCCTGGATGCCTTTGAAGTCTTGGGAAATTAACTCTTGAATGGGTGTAAAGACCTACGTCCCTATCGCAGCGCCCGCTTTGCCTACTGCGGCGGCGAGACCGAGGAAGTGTCCACGAACTAGAGTAGGGAAGCTCTCGGCGCCGCTAAGGAACGTTGGGGCCCATCTCAGCGAGCGCGTTGAAGATGCCATACAAGACAACGAAGAGCGGGAAGACGGACTGGATAGGTCGCAATGCTCCTCCAATAATGAACCCGAGCACCGCCTACAGCGCGAAACCTAAAGTCACGGTCTGTTTGCGGCCGATGCGGTCCATCAAGGAACCACCCAGAATGCACCCAGGCAGGTAAAAGCAGTTGACCGCCGTGCCAAGACCGGTATTCTGAATGAGGAGTTATTCGGATTCAGTTGTCCGATGATCGTGGAAGAGAATAGGCCGAATGAGTAGGTGACGAAGTCGTAGAAGAACCAAGCCAGACTAGTACCAAGCATCGGCTTCCAGTAACGCTTCATAACACGGTCGTATGGTATCTTCTGCTTCATCGCATGCTTACGATATTGCGTGGACTCGACCATACTAATACGGAAGAAGAAGAGGCCGACAGGCAGGACGAAACCCGAACCGAAGCAGATACGCCAGAGACTTGAGCTGTACGCAGCAAGTACGATCAAGGCGACACATCCGGCAATGACGAAGCCGAAATCAATGGCGAAATCTATGGACATCGCTACCAGGATCCCTCGTCGCTTGCGAACGAAAGGTGCCTCGTCTGATGCCTCCGTGGAGCCAGTTGCACAGACAGGATACTGGTCTATGGCGTTAGCTTCCGCCACTATGGGAACTTGCATAACTTCTTACCTCTCCTCCAGCGCCGACTCCCGCCACGCCACGCCCTATAATGATCATCTACAGCAGACCAAGCTACGTGTTTCCATGCGCAGCCGCGGGAGCAGTAAGCATGGGATCTCAACCAGCGTGAGACGAAGCCACTTACTAGCCAGGTTGATGCCGACGACGAGGAACAGAGTAGCAAACACAATGCCTGTACGGCGGCCGATCTTGTCGATAAGGAAGCTAAAAAAGAGCATCCCAAAGATCTCGCCAATCAGGCAGGAGTTGGACATTCTGGTGCTGAGAATGCCAGACATGGCGTCTGGGTAGAGTTCCTTAAAAACAGGCTTCATGTACCGATGATCTGGGCATTATATCCGTCGTTGAAGAGAGCCAGGCCGGCAACGATAGCCGTCAAAATGGACGAAATCCTAGTAATCCGCCGAACTGTTCCATCCTGGACGCTTGCTGGGATTTCGTCGGATAAGGCGGCTGTCTTCACCTCGAAGGAGTCTTCGGCTTGCTTCTCGTCCATGATTTCCAAAAGCTTGTTAACACAGATTGTGTGCGGCTGTGTGGAACATGTGGCCAGGGCTATGTCCTCACTCCGGCCGACTCTCTGGTCTATTTATGATAGCTGCATTGGCATATCCAGCGACACCTTTGAAGTTCAAGACTCCATTATTCTTCCGGCGGCCAACTGTCTGCCAGTCGAGCAAGAACGTGGTCAAGCAACCTTTGACCCATAAGTATATCGCCATAAATAGGGCACATGTTCATGCTCAACGAGTGCCCGCGGGAATTGCATCGCGACTTCTTCCTGTCGATTATGTCGGTGCGAAGAACGAGATGTTGTCAAGCCAAGGCTCGAAGTAGGCAGAGACGCCGGGCTGCTTTTGGTCTACGTGCATTGTTTGACGGCTTCCGATTGCCCGGTACTCGGAATTGGCTTTTGCAAGCTTCGAATGCTTCCTCGCGCCCTTTGTATGTACACCACCTCTCTCGGGATCCGCTGCAGGACTTGCTGTCCGGTGTTCTCGCCGGATCGCCCCTTCAAACGGTGGGCCAGTGGTAACAGCGGCGCCATGGGGTTCGTCGAGATGCTGATTGCGGGTAGCCGTAAGTAGGCGATGTAACCGACGAAGAGATTGGATAGTCCGAACAGGACGAGCGTAAGACGCTATAGGATTGCGCAATGGGATGTGTACGAATCGGCTTTCCAGCACATCGTAAAACCTTCTTCCATCAACCAAAGTCGAACTTATGCCGCTTACCATCACATCGCAGGAGAAGCACAGCTTCGAACAGGACGGATTTCTGGTTCTGAGAAACCTTCTCAGCGCTGAAGAAACTTCAAAACTTCGACAATGGGCTCAGGAAGTGCACGGCTGGCCGAACGATGTCGCTTCACCCTGGATGGCCTATGCCGAGATCAATGCTGACGGCAAGCAAGTCCTTTACGCCGACCACCACGAGGGATTAGGCGGTCTTCTGCGTGGCGAGAACCTTCTCAACGTTCTCCACGACCTTTCCGGCGACGACATGGTCTTGTTCAAGGAAAAGATCAACTACAAGCTGGCCGGTTCTGGAGGATTCGCACCTCACGTCGACTCTACCGCGTATACGCACGTCAAGAACGTTCAACATCTGAGCATTCTTCTGGCCGTGGACCCCTCGAATCTCAAAAACGGCGGCCTGGAAGTCGTCCGTGGAAGCCACAAGATGAATGTTCCGGTGGCAGATGACAACTGCCTGGAGCCCGCGTGGGTGAAGCAGCAAGAATGGACGCCTGTGGAGCTTGAGGCTGGCGAAGTGTTGATTTTTGGAAGCTACCTCGCCCACCGCAGTGGTCCAAACAAGAGCAGCAGCGACCGCAAAGCACTTTACGCGACGTACAACATGGCCAGCGAGGGCGAACTTCACGACGCTTACTATGCTCAGCGAAGGATTAAGTATCCACCTACTTATCTTCGACAAGCCAGTCAGGAGTTCGACGTCGGTTCGTTGCGATACGGCTTTGGCAGTCCGATGATGAGCATTGATGCTGGACGTCAACTGGCTTTCTGAATTGACCGTGTCGCTGGGTTGTGTTGAAAGGCAGAGCAATGCTGCAGTAAGAGAGAGCAGATCGGAGTTTCCAGTGAGTTGCTCGATACTGATGGTCCGATGATAGTCTCGGAGAGAGTAGTGTACTCAACTTTCGGCAGTTGGATCGAGAATCATCTAATTTGAAGGGTTTCTTAGAGAGTGAATGTTTGAAGCCATTCTCAATCCCCTAGTTGGCCTCAAGTCGATCGATACCTTTTTCGGAAGTGGTATAGCGAGACTAACACGGAGTGAAGTGAAGAACTAGCTCTTGTTCAGCGCTTTCTGCTCCGGATTCTATTGGTGTTAGAATATGTCGTAGTCCTTCGTGGACTTTCTGAAGGAGCGCACTAATGAGAAGGAGGTAGGGGATAATAACACGTCGAGGAAGCCCGAACGGGATCGTCCGCTCATCGACACTTCCCGTCCAAATTGTTTCACCACTCGAGGAGCAGAACTTTGACCGGCATTGTGCTTACTGTGCGATACGATATGTAATTACATCCAGGCCTCATCGTCGTTGCGATAAACTTTGCGAGAGAAGCTTAGACACGACCCCTGAGGTTTTCCGCCTCGTTCCGAAGCGTGTGAAAGCATCGGACGAATCATCATCAATCGTTCAATCCTTATCCGAAAGTCGATGGCCTGATTGCAAGGTATTTTGCCAGTCCGACCCCAGCATACCTCGTATCTCCTGAGCTGTATCAAAGACCTCTCTCGTGGTTCTCATCGTCCTTTTCCTTTCTTCCTCCTCGCACTTCCACCGTCGCCTCGCTCATCCGAAACCTCCCAGCCAACAAAAGCTTCAAGGCACCATGCAGTTCGCCACCTCCCTCCTCCTCGCCACGGCCACGTTCTTCGTCACCGGCCAGGCCACTGACACCGTCCACGTGGACAATCGAAAGAGTCGATACGTCCGCTGCGACCACGTGCCCGAGGTCTTCGCAAAGCGCGCTTGCAGCATAGGCGAAGGCAACTATGTAAGTTCCACCTCGGCTGGGTGATTGTCACTCGGTATCAGAAGCGGTTTGCTGAATTTCCCCTCTCCAACACAGCTCGGAGGCAACGCCTGCTGCGTTCAAGCCCTCATGGTCGACAACTACGTGGAGGGCTGTGAAGATAGTGATAAACACACTGGAACAGTGGCGACGAATGGCAAATGTCCAGTGTAAGGCGTTCAGCCCTGTTGCGTGGTGGAGGCAGGAAGAGGCATAGATGGCACTCGAGGAGTGGGAGGCCCGGACTGTGATACCAACATCACGCCGACCAACGGCGAGCGGGCAAAGGAGTCGACTTCGTCAGACCGGAATAATTCGGACAAAGCACAAATTACAATAGATGGACGCCGCGATTCTCTGGACAATCGAAAGCATCTGCTCATCCTTCTACCGCTGTTTCCCCAAATTCTGAAGTCTTCCGTTCCTCCAAAAATTGTTCGTCAACAGTGAAGCGTTCATGATTTGTATGGGTCAGCAACGACCCCTGTATCATCGACGGCATATCCAACAGGCGTCGACGTTCACGTTCCAGTCCACAGCTGCCGCCCCACTCAACGCCTCAGAGATAAAAGGCCACCGATCTTGTCCTCGAGCGACCATCGGGCTTCTTTCCTAGTTCCTGATAGCTCGAGCACGTGGGAGAGACCCTTCTTGATTCGGTCCCGACATAACATTTGCACAGTACCCGACACGTAACAAACAACGATCAAGAAGAACAGTCATCGTGATTGCAAGGTCGAGACACTCTCATGCTTTAGACCACCATGAAATCACCTCAGGAGAAAGCCGCCTACCTCATCAACCTCCTCAACACCAAAGGACAAGGAGTCTACATCGGCGAACCCATCTTCCAACTCGAGCACTCGCTACAAGCAGCGCATCAAGCCGCGCACAACAACGCCGACGGAGAGACCATCGTCGCGGCCCTACTCCACGACATCGGTCAATTCCTGCCAGCCAGCGAAATCCGATCAATCGCCCACGATGTACAAAGCATGATATCCACTTCAGACTCCTCAGCCGGCGGCGTCGGCCGAGTGGGACACGAACGGATCGGCGAGGAGTATCTCCTCCGATTGGGATTTCCACGCAAGGTCGGCTCGTTGGTAGGGTCTCATGTCGCGGCGAAGCGATTTCTCTGCGCGACGGATTCGGGCTACCACGACACGCTTTCGGAAGCCAGCAAGAAGTCGTTGGTGCTCCAGGGAGGAGCCATGGCGGGAGAAGAGCTGGAGGAGTGGAGGGCGAGTCCTTGGTGCATGGAGATGTGTCAGTATGTACAATGTGTTTCTTTCCGATGTTACGACGTGAAGATCAATGCTGATGATACGCTCAGACTTCGGAAATGGGACGATGCGGCGAAGGTCGTGGACCTGGAGGTCGATCCGGCGGAGGCATACCAAGCCATGATTGTACGTCTGTTGACATATTGAGGTTGGCATTACAGTCTGAGCGATCGGCTTGGTTGCGGTTGTGGCGTATCGCGAGCTGTCCTCGCCGTAGAAGGCAACTGGCATCCTTCAGAGCACGAACTCAAATCAGCACATACATAGTCTTCATTCGCAGCATGGATGGTATCTCAAAGCTCGCATCGTGATGGAAGAGCTTGGCCGATGGTCTTCCACCTCACCAAAGCAGGACGAATCCGCCCACCGTTGCTCGCGACTTGATCAGCTCTCGTTCATTTTTCAAAAGACCGCAACCATCCCATTGATAGCGTCCCTCTTCTTCTGTCCCAAAGCCAATGCCGTCACAACAGCCATCACCACCCAATCCGCCCCCATCTCCCTCGTCCTGCCACTGTTGAAGAACGCAAGGTTGCCCGAAAGTTTAATCGACATGAGATCCACAGAGTAGGCCGCGACGACCTCCCCCAGCTCCGCACCGTGACCAACCCGTAGCAAGACCCATCCACCTTTACCACGACCATCCAGACTCGCGACCTCGGGTCCCTTGGAGCGTCGCCATTCGAAATGTTCCGGCGCGGGAACGCCGTCGACGGGGAATTCAAAGTCGAATTCGGCTGCGGAGTGGAGTTTGGCTGACCAAGAGGAGGAGTCTTGCATGGTATGCGTGCCGGACGGCAACGTAACTTCGATTTCCCCTTTGTTGATGACCGCATTGCCAAGGACTGGAGATTCGATGCTGGGTCCTTGATGAAGTCCGACGGTTGACTTGAGCCAACCTTTGTAGCCGCCGGATATAGCGTGCAGTCGCTGGTTCTTCTCATGGGCAATGTAGAATTCCGAGTGTGTAAGGCGAGACTTTGCACAGTAGATTTTGAATGCCAGAGGGAGGTCAATGCTCGGATGTGTTCCGGTGGCAGGCTGCCACAATTTCTCTTCGTCGTCGGAGGTGGACATACTGCTAATGAGATTGTGGCCGACAGGTTCTGAACTTGAGCGGTGGCCAGGGAACCGCAGAAGCTGGTGCCATGCATATAACACGCACTCCGTCAAGCAACGAGCATAGCCAGCATTGGAAGTTCGATCGGCATACCACTTGTGCCAAGAGGAGGGCGGGCACAGCGTCGATCCTTCGAGCTGAGACCATGACGTCGCGGCACCGCGGCAAATCTGTCCAGGTCAGTTGCAATGCCCATTGTCAATTTTGCAACGAGAGACATGTCCAAGATCGGCCAGGTCATCAAGTTCAGCTTATTTGGAATGCAGCAAGCATGCTACCTCAGGCAAACAT
The DNA here is from genome assembly GCA_000223825.2 of Zymoseptoria passerinii SP63. Taxonomy (NCBI): domain Eukaryota; kingdom Fungi; phylum Ascomycota; class Dothideomycetes; order Mycosphaerellales; family Mycosphaerellaceae; genus Zymoseptoria; species Zymoseptoria passerinii. The sequence continues at coordinate 315 of AFIY01001346.1, read as the reverse complement.
TCACCTACTGGTTATAAGCCCGGACGCGCATTCAAGTCGCGCCTACTACTATTAATTACCGAGATAAGTATTAAGTAACGTACAAAGTTATATATTGCTCTTATCTTTATAGACCTACCTTATAGGCAAGTATAAGGCTCCGACTAAGAAGAAGGACGAGGATAATTATTAGTAAAGGAAGTATAGGATTATCTCGAGGCTAAATATAAGCCCTTAGGTATAGCCTTCTAGTTTAGTAAGTACTAAGAGTAAGTGCACTTACTACGGCTCTACTTAGTATAATACCGATAAGTGTCGCTACCTCTACCCTAAACA
>AFIY01001349.1:0-13441 GCA_000223825.2 Zymoseptoria passerinii SP63 | reverse complement strand
AACGAAGTCGAGAGTCGAACTGTCGAAGGATTCTCTTGGACATGGGTCCCTTGACTGATCGATGCTGCCCATCCTTCACCAGGCCCAGATCGTTCTTCCAGTGGATGTCACCGCCTGCCGGCCGAACATCTCTCGAGTCCTGGTTTCGCAAGACCGCACACAAGCAGTGCCCCGTATAGAGCATACCCGGAAGGTCCAAACGCCATGTTCCCGAAGTGCCGACAAAAACTCTTCATAAGTTGTGTACAAATACGGATATGTCCATCACGGCTTTCTTGTGCACCTCCGGTAATAATCTCCTAAACATCAACGCCGAGCCATGCACGATTCCGAGATTAATATGCGCATTCACCTGCACACCCGCCGCCAGCAACTTGCGATAGTACGCCATTCCCTCGTCCCTCAGCGGATCCAGCTCGTCCATCACCAACGAGTGCGGCGGTAGGCCGGCACAGTCCTCTACAGAAGCATAATACGGCCATGTGAGAGGATCCTGATCGTCCTCGCCGCTGTAATACGTTCCCATACCGGACAGCATCGCGGTGTACAGCCAGTATCCTTCGCATTCGAAGAGGGAGGGTAGTTCTTCCAGTTTGCGAGCGTCACTCCATCCGTACGCATTGCTGATCCAGGGGGAGATGCCGTAAACACCTGCGATCTGGTCCGACCATCCTTCCTTTTTGGCTCTGAGGGCGGTTGCAAGCGCGAGGTTTGCGCCACCGCTCTCGCCTTGGAGGACGATCTTGTTGATGCCGAAGTCGTCTTTGTTGGCGTTGATATGTTCGAAAGCGGAGACACAGTCGTTGAGTCCGGTTGGATAGGGACAGTGTCTGCCATTGTTCCTGAAGGCAACATTAACATGTCACTTTTCAGAAGATTCGATGTCTGTTATGCTTACCAGGCGCTTCGAAAGTCCACTGCTATCACTACCATTCCTTGTAGGGCCAGAGAAGTACACCAGCGGAAATGTACCTTGCCATTGTTAGTTTCAATTGCCCAGATATGAAAATATTCGCTCCCAGCGCTCACCTTATTCGCAGTTTCCAGAATCGTCACCGCACTGGCGGTATACATGACGCAAGGCAGCCGTCCATCAGCATCGTCCGGCTCGAAAACATACAACTTCCTCTCCGTTCCGTCAAAAGTCTTGAACTTGACCGTTCTTTGCCTGATCTTCGGCTCGTCGTCATCTTCGGGTAGATCGTTCGGCAGCATCTCATATATCGTCGCAGTGTCGACATGATTCTGGGCCATCTGGTTGTTGGAGCACAAGTCCTCCCATTTCATGCCTTTGAACGGATTGGGTTGCGAGCCATCTACACCAAAGGCTCGGAATGTTTCGACCAGTTTGGGATGTGCTCGGGGTTCTTGGAAAAATTTCATGTTGTGATCTCCCAGCCGGCCGGGAGGTTTGTAGTTGGAATCTATCGTCGCTTGCGAGTCGACGGTGTCGACGCTACCGCACTTTTCGAATGGGTCCGCCATTGCGACGTTGAACGGACTGTGTTGTGGAAACTCTTCGGTGTTCATTGCGTCGAATGGGTCTGCTGTTGCGACGTTGAAGGGACTCTGTTGAGAGAGCTCCTCGGTAGACATTGTGCCACTCATTTCTTCTGGGATGGAGTGGGTGACGCTGGAGTAATTGAGGGGCTGGATTTGGGGGCAATGCGAAAAAGGGAAGAGAAAGAGAGAGAGAGAGAGATATGCAGTGCATGTGTTGTGCAAACCAAGGTCCACCTGACTTGCATGTGGTTCACATACGTCGTTCACACGCCTCTACCACCGGGCACTGACTTGTGTCTACCAGGCCTGGACCTACGTCGTTCATGCGTGCTCTTTCATCATTTGCGGGAGACGTTCACGGCTTTTTCTCCTTCGAGCCGACTAATGCGTGACATGAGTCGTGCGAGAGCTGCTTAGATCGGGATCTTGCATCGAGGCGAAGGCGTTCACTGTGTTTTCCACACCTGAGGCAATATCTGTGTTGTGGTAAAGAAGATCTTGACGCAGGACTGGTGGCATGTTGTTAGATGCTCATTGATGGACTGGGATCATGACAAGATCAAAAAAAAAGTGCCACAAGAGGTGAACGGGTGCGGAGCTAAGGCCGGCGTGTCGGAGCTGGGACGCACCCCGCAATCCCGAAGTCTTCCCGATCGGGACAAAAAGATGCACTTCACTTCGCGATCCGCCACAAAAGAGGCAGTCACGATGGAACTTGGCGATGCGAAGGTTGCAGTGCGCACTATAGTCAATCGCTGCTCTAGCATTGTCACAAAACCGGGGTGAAACCTCTCTGCTGACACCGCGCTTTGAACTGCTGTTCTTCAGCTGCAATCATCCCAAAAAGGCCCACTGCGCTCAAAACACATATACACCTTGTCTGGAAGCAAAAGAAGCCCAAACGAGACTCCAGATGTGCAAAACTATGCCCACTGCCCGAATCGAACGAGCGATCTTTGCATGTCAGCTATAGTACAAGTGCAACGCGTTACCACTTTGCTAAGCGGGCGTTTTCCCGCAAGGGCGACAAGATGTGAATCTGGATGCGGGCCAAAACCGCAAAATAGATGAAGATCATATGCGGCATACTTCAGGGGCCGAAAGCTCCTCTTCAGATTTGGACGTCTGGATCGGTGCGATACTCTTTGCCAATGATCCACGAATGACTGTGGCTCGGTGCTCCAGGTGGATGTCGTGATACTTCGTAGAGCATTTTGCAGTGCAAGTCTGAAGTCTCAGCTATCACTAGTGCCAAGCATCGCTCTCGCTGCAAAGGATTGCATTTTGGAAGGGAATTGTCTCGAACGACTAGATTTACAAAAGAAAGCAACGTATTGCATACGTTTCAGCTGCTGCCATGGGTAGGAGATGCTAACCTTCGTAGGCAGGCAACTATGCTTGCCTAATGGTTTTACATAGCAACGGGGAAGATCTGCAAGAAGCTGGATGGCACATGATTCGATGGATACTGAGAATCGTTGACTTGATCGCAACGCACGTGTGCGTTGGCGGCCTGATTCACGTGGAACAATTGATATGCTGAACAAGAAAGAATTTCAGCTTCTCAATGAGCAGAGGGGCCAGTCGGAGCCAAGTCCACACTCCCATATACACAATCGCTGGCTGACAATGGCACAACCAACAATCTCAATGGAAGCGAATTGACTTTTGATTGAATGCTGCTACAGTCACGGACGCCGCGCTATGCTCGCACTCTTCTGCCTTCCCTTCCTTTCCCTCCCTGATCGCCGACCGATCCCGATACCTAGTAAAAGAAACCGATGATCTTGCCAGCGACGTGCTTCCGCCTAGCCTCCTCGTGGTCCATGATACCGGCCGAGGTGGTGAGGACGATGTAGCCGAATTGACGCGATGGCAGGAGCTTGACAACCCACTTCTCGAGGTCGTTGAGCTGGACGTTGTAGCGTGGGCTGATGACACCGGTCTTGTTGAGGCGGCCGTTGAGCTGAATGACGATCTTGCCGTTGCGGTGGTCGTCGACCTCCTCGAACTCTCCAATGTAGCCTGGTGAGAGATGTCAGTGAATGTTGCGACTGATTAAACGTGCCTCTTCAGCCATTCCATCCGAGAACGTGTAAGATCCTTCGCCAAAGTCTCAATCTTCCGAGAACTTAAAGGGCTTAGGTCGTGGGGTGTGTTGAGACCATTGCCTAGTTATCAACCCGGTTTGCGTGCGATGCTCCGAGGTATTGAGCGCCTCCTCTGTGCTGAATCCTCCTCTTGCGCTGACGTGGTCGTGTGATTTCCCACTTACCGTGCTTCTGCATGACCTGGAGGAACTTGACGATGACCTTGGAGCTGGGTCGGATCAGAACCTGGCGCTTGCCGGTCTTCTCGGCGTTGTTGATCGCATTGAGGCAATCGTTGAGGACGGAAGTCTTGACCATGTTTGCGGTATTGACGTGAGATTCTCAGGGCGCGGTGGGCGGCTTGAGGTGTCTGCAGTGATGACTGTTAGCCTTCCGGAGCCATCAAGAGCGCAAAGAGTGCCCTCCGGTGCGCAAGCGCAAAACCGGTCTAGGGTTCTTCAGCTCGGTCGAACGAGGTTCAGCGGTATCATTGTATGAGTACGATGAGCGCAGACCATGGCTAGCCGAAGGGCACTTCTTTGGATGTCGTGAGAACCATACCTCAGGTTTTGGGATGGTAGCGGTACGCTGTAATGGTGGTGGAATCGAGACAGGTAAAATTGAAGTGATCTTCGAGTGAGGATTAATTGGGAGTCTTGGCAGTGCGAGCGGGAAGCATCCGTCCGGAGAGGCCCAAGCGCCCTCTCCACTAACCCCGCGACCCTCTTCGATTTTCTGCTCGAAGTCCCCTCCTCAACCACACTCGTCTAGTACACCTTCACGAACACACGAACAACTCCCTCCGACAACCGCAAACATGATTATCTACAAGGTGCGTGTTCTGCTCAGCGGGCGTGTTGACAGCCTGAAGCCGAGGCTACTCCGTCCCACCGATTGAGAAGAAAAAGTGGCCCGCACTAACACGTGGATCCTCAGGACTTGATCACCGACGACGAGCTCATCTCGGACTCCTACGATCTCAAGGAGGTTGACGGCATCGTATACGAGGCCGACTGCAAGAAGATCACGATTGGTGACGACAACATCGACATTGGCGCCAACCCTTCCGCCGAGGAGGCCGACGAGGGCACTGAGAGCAACACCCAGACCGTCCTCGATGTCGTCCACTCTTTCCGCCTGAACGAGACCCAATTCGACAAGAAGCAATACCTCAGCCATCTCAAGACCTACATGAAGAAGGTGAAGGAGGCCATGAAGGCCAATGGCGCCAACGACGAGACCGTCGCGGAGTTCGAGAAGGGTGCTTCGGGATTCGCAAAGAAGGTCATTGGCAACTTCAAGGACTACGAGTTCCTCATTGGCGAGAACATGGACCCTGATGGCATGTAAGTATTTTGAGGACACCGCGTGCCCTTTTTGCAAGATCTGACCGAGTCTAGGGTTGTCCTGCTCAACTACCGCGAGGACGGTGTCACACCATACGTTACTGTCTGGAAGCATGGTCTCAAGGAGATGAAGGTTTAAGCGAGCACACGATACACCATGCGAAGGAGTCTGGGAAGAAAAGCGGCCAACATTACCATGGTGTTCAGCAATTTACGTCGGGAGCCGAGAGGACGAAGACCAAGATCATACTATACCATGAATTCCACTGTTTCTGTGAGCGCGAGCGTATCTCTTTGCATGCTCCGTCGACGAAAGATGACTGCTTCCAATTCTGTCCCTGATTCCTTGGTGATATGCTGGATGCCGCCAGTCATGTCTCGCGGAGTCGCGGAGGGCATCGAGCCGGACAATCTGGGCGGGCACTCTCTCACTTACAACATGCCCTGCTATCAACGATAGCTCATGATGATCATCATTTTGCCGCTCACTTTGCCTTCAAGTCCAATCGCTCCAATCGGCTACAGAGTGACCGTCCCGATAATGTCGTGGCTTGACGTCTCACTCCTTGCACATGCTCGTACGATGCATCGTGACCATCCGTTACCCATGCAATATACAGTATCTGATCCCATGCACGCACTTTACGCGGTTCACGTTGCAATGCGATGTTATCAGGCATCCGCGTCAATTTCGAGCAGTCGCTTAGCTTCATTCGAATCCCCGCCTATGATCCCTGTCGTGATCAACACCGCGCGCGACATGTTCACCCTCCGCCATTGTTGATGCAGCCATTGGAGTTCAAGTTGCCTGTTCGGCAGAAAGGCAACGACATCAATGACTCCACAAGACTGCCTGCTGACCAGATGGCTCGCAAGCGAAGAAGCTCCGAGCTAAATGACATTGGAGCTCACCCAGCACCGCCAGCTCGCAACGATACATCACCAACGAAACATGTTTACTTCCGGGCAGAAGATCCACACGATCGCAATCTGGAGAGACTATGTCGCCACGCCAGGATCAGTCTGTCGCATAGCACGCAGAGCCAGTCACCCAATTCAGATCTTGTGCATCGAATCTTGAAGCAGTACCAACTTCTGTATTGGAAGAACAAACCTGCTTTGCATCAGGCGATCAACGATTTCTTCGACGATTTAGCTGTGCTCCCACCTTTGGCGTCCATTTTCCGCGACCAAGAGCAAGAACGAAAACTTCAACTCTTGTCAGAGAAGTTGGCTGAGCCCGCACAAAAGACTCGCGAGGTACTCAAGACACCGCAAACCGCAAGGACCAGAGACTTCAACACAGGACGCACCGCGAGGCAAGGTGATCCGCCACCTTCCCCGCCGTCCCCTTCGCAAGGAAGGAGCCTCAGATCGGCCTTCAAGACGTCCAAGTCTTCACCAACGCGACCGAATGCGAACAAGATGTTGCCGCCGTCCAATGTTCCTCAGAAGGCAGACCAAGTCATCTCGTTCGAGTCGACTTTCACGAGAAAATCATCTTTCTCGTCCACAGCCGCAGGATCCGTGCTGTCAGCAAATACAGCTTTGACGTCCTTCAGCGACGCAGTAGGAGCACAGCGACCATCAGACTATGGCTCCATAGTACCGACCGAATTGTTTGATTACGCTTTGACCCAGGACCCAGCACCCAATGCCAGAGACAGCAATGCCACGTCTCTCGGCTCTGAGATTTGGGGATCGTCGCTCAACACTGTCGATTGGGACCAAGTCGAGAACGAAGGGTGTGTTCCTCCTGCCCAAGAGACCATCGTTGTGCTGCAGCGAGACGCGGAAGTCGAGCCGCCGGCCGAAGATGATCCCTGTTTGATGCGCTTCTTTCCAGCTAGTGGATTTGCTCAGCTCCGGATCCCAGACTCATTTGCAGTACTCCCATTCCACGTGCAGTGGGAAGCTCACCGTGTCCTTCAATGCAACAAGATCTCACTGGAAGAACTTATCTCGCAGTGGCAGCCACAATCTCTGAGCCGCTTATACAGTATCGCCGCGTATCACAAGCTCAACTTTCGTCGGGGTTTCGATGCGCACGAGTCTCCGAACTATGAAGAAGTGACGATGAATGGCCAGCTACAATTCGCAAAGTCGAGCGCTGGCCCCATCTTCGACATGATCCTGCAACCACCGAAGGACGAGGTATCTTGCGACTTGCAGCGGAAGTATGGTGCGGATCGAGTGCTGTATCTTGGCATACCCAACATCTTCAAAGAGACTCAGTTACACGTAGGTCGCCGTGTGCTGAGTAAGTTCCAGGACATGGCGACCAGACCTCAGTCATTCTGTGGCCGACAATGGATCATGTACTCACTGCAGCCAAACAAGATGAACTCGAAATCGAAATCGAAATCGAGCAAGTCTGCGTCCCAGGAGCAGGGCACGCATCGCATAATATTGCTTGCCATCGATGGCCTGAATGTCGCGAACGTCTTCGATTACTTGCTGGCATACTGCGAGAACGCCAACCAAAGCGCCTGCAAATTGTACACACGATTGGATCTTCACTTGTCGCGGACCAAGGTTGCTATACAATTCGACGTGAGCGATGTGGCGTTCCAAGCAGAAGATCAGGTTGCCACCAACGAGCCCGAGAATGACCCTCATCGAGATCCTAAGCTGAGCTTCTACGATGTGTTTGTTCCAGGTAAAGTAATGAGTGATGGCTGCGCCGAGATATCGCGCTACGTCCGCTGGAAAATCTGCGAGCAGCTGGGTATTGACCACAGACGTTGTGCATTTCAGGTTCGTATCGGAGGTGCCAAAGGCGTGCTGTTCGGGGGTCCAGAAAACGATGCGAGCTACGATGTTGGCAAACCACCAGGTCCGCATATCGAACTGCGCAAAAGCCAAATCAAAGTGCAGCGGCCTTCTCTGGCCGGCGATCCGGACTTGCGGAACATGAACGTTGTGAAAGCAAACTCGTGCGCACGACCATCACTACTCCACATAGGCTTTATGCCAATTCTACTGGACCGACACGTCCCTCGACAGGCTATGCTTGACGTCGTAAGGACTCAAATCAAGGCCGAAGTGGACGAATGCGAAGGCGCCATTGTTAGTCCGGATCCTCTGGCATTCCGCATGTGGATACATTCGCAAAACGAGTTGTTCGAAGAGAGGAATCGCACGAAGGACGCAGGTATCGACGCCGTCGCCGGTTGGCCAATCAGGAGGGAAGAAAGAATCATCCGAATGCTGGAATCGGGCTTCGTTCCCACGCAGTGTCCCTACCTCGCGCGGGACGTGAATGAATTGGTGAAGCACACCTTCGACCTGAAGCAAAAGAATTTCAAAATCAGACTTGGCCGCTCAACAACATTGATGGGCATTGCAGATCCAATGGGATGCCTAGAGCCTGGAGAGGTTCATGTCAATTTCAGCTCAGCTTTCAAAGATCCAGTGACGAAGGCCGAGTTTGACGATCTGGAGAACCAGTCTGGTTTGGTAGCACGAAACCCAGCGATGGCGGCCTGGGACATTCAGCGAGTGCGCTTCGTCTGCAAGCCTGAGCTCAAACACTTGACCGATCTTGCTGTATTTTCTTCGAGAGGTTGTCGTCCTTTGGCCAGCAAGTTGCAGGGTGGCGACTACGATGGTGATACGTTCTGGCTATGCTGGGAGACAAAGCTAGTAACCTTGTTCAAGAGCGCGCCGGCGCCTTGGTCCCACGAAGACGGAGCGCCATCGGTCCACTCAGTACCCAGGCCCGAGCAGCTGAGAATTAAGAAGAAGACACAACGTGTGCACGACTTTGTCCAGGACTCGAATAACATTGGACAGTGGAGTCACTGGCTAGGGAACATGGGCATCGCCCGCCTGCAGCCAAGTCTCCTCGGACCGGTCACGAAGCTGCACGAGCGTCTGATATATACCACTGGTGATATCAATTCGTACCACGCGAAGCAGCTTGTGTACTTGCACGACTACTTGGTTGATGCTGACAAGCAAGGATACGAGTTCGACGCTGATGCACTAAGTTTGTTCAAGAAGGATATAAACCTACCTACCGATCTTCGAGATCCGAAGTACTGGAAGTACACTTCGAACGATGATGAGAACGACATGGAGAAGCAGAAGACGTCTTACACCAAGTCCAAGTGCAACATCGACCCAGCTCCTCGCATCGGCGAGGAGAAGAACATCATTGATGAAATCTACTTTGATGTTGCGGAGCCGATCGTCCGTGAGTGTCTTGCACGTGTCGATGCCGCACTGTCCTCCGAACCTCAAGACGACGAAGATCTCACCAGGTTCTTTGATCAAACCTGGGACTCCGCCTCGAAAGAGTCGATCATCCGCACAGAGCTGCAAGCTCTTAAGCATCGTTTGCAAGATGTGCGGTCGTTGTGGGGTGATCTCTATGTTCGCTCTTCCTGGTTCGACCTACTCACCCAAGTCAGAGTCAAGTACGACGAGATACAGCCTCAAGATTTGAGTCATCCTACCGTCGTAGAATGGCTCCGAAGACAAGGCAACGGACCGACCATATGGGCCCAGCTGAAAGCGTGTGCATTCGCCAAACTCTTCCAGAGAAAGGGCAAATATCCTGGTAAGCTCATATTCAGTATTGCAGGACACGAGCTGTGCGAGATCAAAGCGCGTGAGCTGGGATCTACGCGATTGATGTGCGACAATCAATATCGCCAGCTCAAGCTCAGGAAGGCCAAGAAGGTGGAGGTGAGAGAGGAGTATGAGTTTGATGCTGGAGCGGATGTGCCGGACAAGCAGCTGGATGATGATGAACCAGAGGACACGAAGTACTATTGAAGCATACCATTGATGAGACTATGATTGGCGATTTGCACAGGATGTGAGCTCAGGCTGGATGGTATAGAGGGTAGATGTGCCTTTCTAGAACGCCATGGTCGCTGCTTGCACCCAACGAGCGAGCATTGTCAGCAGTTGTGCATTCTGCTGGACGTTCATGAAATAACGAGTCCCTTCTTACGACTCAACAATCTCACATTCGAAGCTTCACTCAACTCGGGATGTAGACAATCCTCATGCATATGATGGTTCAACTGTCCGCTTCGGCGTCCTTTCAAATTCTCATCAAAGTCTCCTACTAGTCCATGCTCGTGCACACCGCCTCCCAGGATCACCCTCCAAAATTCGAAACAGATCAAAGTAAAGTCGTTATACACTTCGACCGGTGTTGCGCTACGAGTGACGTTTGTTAGTGTCGGTGTAGGCACGGCCAATGGTGTTCCGATTTCGACTCAGCATCCTTGTCGAATCAAAGCTGCGGTGGTGTTGCGACTGCGGCAAGCCGGCGAGACGGCAGAGACGGAGAACATAGACTAGCTGGGATGAAAGGACGAGGAAAGCGAAATGATGTGCGCAATTTGTGTATGTCGTCGATGATGTACTTCACTTCGAAAGAAATGTTGTGTCTAATCGGGAAGGAGCGGAGTGGAGCCTCGGCTCGGCTTCGGCTTGAGGATGAATTTACCTACGACTTCACCTCAAGAGTAACATACCATGAGAACAGCATCTCGTCAATGCGAAAACCGATTCAGCGATCAAAAAGAATACCATCCAACCACCGCCAAAATGAGCATAAACCCCACCTCCGACCCAGTTCCTCAATCCACAATCGACCACTTCTCCTCAATACCCTACGTCCAACCCACTCTCTCCGACTCTGCCTTCAAGATCATCCCTAGCTCTCGCAATCTCACACATAATGGCAAAGGCCACACCCTCATGGCTAAGACCTGGAACACCGAGGATACGATTCACGAAGTCCTCTCGTTCTACCGCGCCTCCTCCACTCCCGCAGCTTCAACGATAACCTACCCGGAACATGAGTCCACGCGCGGCGAACTCCGCCGCTTCTATACTCTTGGTGGCGATCTCAACGCACATCCTGATCTGCTTCACGGCGGCGTCATCGCATGTTTACTAGACAGCACGCTTGGTCGAGCGATCGGGTCGACGTTGCACGATCGCGGATGGAAGGGAGCGGAGGCGATGTTCACGGTGCAGTTGAACGTGACGTATAAGAAACCTGTGCGAACGCCGAGTACGGTACTGGCGAGAGCGTGGGTGGTGGGGATTGAGGATGGAGGGAGGAAGGTATGGGCCAAGGGAAGGATAGAGGGCGAGGGTGGGGTGTTGCATGCTGAGGCGGAAGGGATGTGGTTGAGGCCGAAGGCGAAGGGGAAGGCGAAGATTTAGATGGTGTACTGTGCAAGAAGAGGTCCGGGAGAAGTACGATGTGGTCGGGTCATCTAGGTAAGGTATGATATGATGAATGGCCAGCCCTCTCAAAGACACAATCTCAGGATCGACGCAATGCTTCCCCGCGGCCTTCACGCTCCACCCCTCGCCGGCGCTTCTTTCAATTTCTCCACATACGCCTCCAGCAGTTTCTGATGGCTATCCTTGAGGAAGCCCTTGACGAAGTTTGCGTACGTCAAGCTGCACGCCGCCTCGCTCACAATCTGCACATACCATGCACCTGCACCATCCTCGTCCACTAAATCTTTGGCCAACTCTTTGCCATCCGATCCAACGTGGCCAGTCTCGGACACCACCGCCTCGTGTGTCAGCCGCCAGCGGGTGTGACTCGTCAATCCTCCCGGTGCATGAACCGTGATGTCGCAGCCGTCGTGTATCGTGTAGAGGCAGAAAGTCCGCCGTGTATTTGACGTTACCGCTCCAGAGAACCTTGGGTAGGAAGTGAAGCTGATCTTCGACCTCGTAGTGCTGGATTGCGTTGTTGCTCTCGTTCGGTACAGGCGATGGAATGGCTCGGAATCCATTGCATTCAGGGCTCAGGTGGATGACGGTGTTGAAATCGTGAAGGAGCGCCAGGGCGTGAGACAGGGAGACGTGGGGTGGAAGAGCCACTATTGAGGCGTGGTTGAAGGAGGTTTCGAACATGTCGGATTTTTGCTTGATAGGGCGTGAGGTAGATCTGAGTTTGTACGAATAGGCGGTGGAGTGCCGAGTGGTGATGTGTTAAGGGTGCCGAGTATATGCGAATCCTGAACAGTTGGATGTCGAATGCGAAGGTAAGTGGCAATGGCGTAAGGAGCTTGCCTTCTTGTACCAGCCGAAGCCACCACTCCTCACAAAGATTGCTTTCGAAGGCGGTCGAGATGGCAAGATCGATCAAGACACTACCGTCTTGATCAGCATCGTGAATTGATGTTGTACCCCGAAATCGATATCGAGCCAAGCACGAAGCGCTTCGATCGAACCTAACTGTCTTGCTTTGAAAATGTGTATACGGCAATGTAGCGATTCTCCATATATCTTACTGAGCAGATGATCTTCGGTCGAATGGTTGTGTACCTCACCTGATCTCGATCTGACCTTGCGTGGCTGCCCGCGTGGACTTGGTTGTGTGTCGGTTCACCGAAGCCGAAGCGCAGCGCATCACTGCGAAGGAGTCTTTTGTCTCCTTGCGCGAACTGGCGCTGAACGGTCCGGAAGTCCGCAAGTTGGCATGATCGACTCTCCAATTCGCGGAGAGCGTCGAGTGCTTAAGACAGAACAAGTGAAGTGTCAAACGCGGTTTGCTTTGCGCAGATCTAGTGAACAGTCAACAAATTCGAGCCTCACTTACTTACCTCGATCATTTACCGATCAGAGTCGATCATTTCTAATTCGCATAAACCCGCTCATCACGCACAACCGACGAGGCATTCTTCATCTTTCTGTATCAACCTCCAGCATCAACTCACGCACCATGTCATATCTCGAGCCAACCACCGGCGATGACCACCTGAACGAACTCCGCCTCTGGCTCAGCGGCAGCATCACACGCGCAGACTACTTCACCAGCACACATCACTCGCTCTCCGACCTACATGAAGCGCTCCATGAAGGGATCAAGGAAATCGACATCATCCTCGACCAACAGCTCTTTCAAATCATCGCGCTCGCACGCTCTGCAAGCTATAACATCGAGCTCAGTGACGATGCCTTTTTTGACGGACGCAAAATCGATGTCGAGGAGCTGCGCAACATGTCCACGATCGAGCGACTTGGGCGTCGCCATACGATTCGGTTCCTGAAGCTGGCGCAGGCGGAGCTGGAGTGGCAGAACAACGAGATCGGTCGGTTGCAGGTGCATATGACCAATGCGGCGGAAATGATCACCGCGAAGCTGAGGACGAAGTAATCGTACCATCCTCTGACCAGAAGAGTCGTCGATCGAGAGCCAGCGCAGCAGGGTAAAGAGGACGTGTCAACCGACTCTAGTCAGGAGACTCAAGCAGGAACAGAGGAAGGCGAAGTGGTGGAAGGCCAGCATGAGCGTGAGGGAGCCGAGGAGTTGGAGGAGAGATTCGCCGACAGGCAGGACAGTGCTATGGTTGACACTGACATGGACATGGAGATGGACATCGATACGGAGTCGGAAGAGGACAACGACAAGGAAAATATCGGTTGAGCAGGTGAAACGAGGTGGAAAAATTCAAACTCGAAACCCCTTGGTCGATTTGACACCAGGCATGTGTTCAAAAACCTGAAACC
>AFIY01001350.1:0-16719 GCA_000223825.2 Zymoseptoria passerinii SP63 | reverse complement strand
AGTAAGAGGATTAAATTAGATAATATAGTAGTAGTAGTAGAGGTACTAAAAGATAGTAAACGAAAGAATAATAGTAGTAGTAGTAATAGTAGTAAGTAGTAGTAGTAGTACTAGTAAATAACGTAGATATTATAAATAGATATAATACTAATAATACCTTTAAAAGCGTATATACTAGCGACATAGCTAATTCCTCTTATACGCGCGCTAGAGAGTACCTACGCAGACAAAATTGGACGATCATGCACCTTAAATCGTCCGTGCGCGCTCCGAGGCTGTGCAGTATTGCCTGGAAAAGCCGAACCTGCCTTATTCTAAAAGCCGCCTTCAGCCGACCATGATCGGGGAGGCAGCTTGCAGGCGATACGTAACGCCAAGGGGTTAGTGGTGGCAGACCGGGACAATTCTGGCATGTTCTCGCGCCAGTCTCCACGCAATGACAGTCAAGGATGAACTTCATGACCGTGGGGATTCTCCGATTGTTGTGAACTGAGATTGCCATTCGGACCTCGGGGTCCATCACCACTCGCTGATATCCTCGTGCTCCCAAAACTCGCCGAACTTCCCACCAATGTCCTCCAATGCCAACTTGATCGGCGTCGCCGCGCCCTGCTCGACCGTCTTCCTTCCTCTTCCCTTGGTCATATCCGTGTTGGTGTAGCCTGGACAACACGCGTTGACGAGCACGCTTCTTCCTTTCTTGCTCTCTTCCATGGCCAGGACTTTTGTGAAGGCTGTCTCGCCGGCCTTGCTGACCGCGTACGCCGCTTCCGGGAAACCGTCCTCTTTGACTCGATTCTCATCGATAGCTTTCTGGAACCGCTGCATGACCGCAGTGACAGCATCGATGTCCGTCTTCGCCGCATCTCGAAACGCAGCCGTCACCTCGGCGGAGTACTTGTTCAGCTTGCCCGACATGCTCGACACGTTGACCAGTCTGCCGCCTTCCCTCAAAAACGGCAACAAGCTCTGACTGGACTCCAGTGTACCATAGTAATTCGTCTCCAGCGTCTTCCTCACCACATTCGCATCGAAGCCCTCCATCGCGATTCCGGCATTGTTGATGACCGCGTCAATGCCGTCCGGGTGTTGCTCGCGGAGGAAGTCGCGGAAAGCGTGGATGCTGCTCTTCTGGCTGATGTCGAGGGCGTGGAAGGAGATGGTCGTGTCGCCGCCGTCTTGGACGAGCACTTTGGCGGCTTTCAATTCGGGATCGGCGTGGAGTGTCTTGACGGCTTCGGCGCCGCGTTCGGAAGAGCGTGAGAGCGTGCAGTAAGGTAGATCTGGAAGGGACCTTGTTTGAGGGGAGAGGATGGATAGGCGAGAGCGAGACCGCGGACTGCATTGTTGTCATGTCGTGGTCAGTCGAGGAAGCAGTGAGCTGTTGTATGATCAGGACGATACGTACCGATGGCCAGGCCAATGCCTTTGTTCGCACCCGTCACAGCAGCCACTCGTGATTTGACGACCGACATGTTGATGTTTGAGGAGTGAGATTGTCGAGTTGATGTCTTGAAGAGGTACCTTACCTTACCTTACCTACCTTACCCGAGTAAACATTTCTAATCAAAGTTGGCCATCAAATTGATTGTTGATACACAAAACGTCATCGTCCCTGCTAGGTCAAGCCAGCCACCGACTTCCTTGAAATGCGACCACCTCCACCTCCGCTTCCAAGAAATGATCAACACCGGAAGATCCAACTTGAGACAACAGTCAATTCCCTATTTCCACCTCATCTTCAACCTCACCTCTTCGCCCTCCGACTCACCCTGCCAATTCTCTCAATTGAATGTCCACCAAACCATCAGCTGCTTCATCGCCTGCCTCATCGCCTGCCTCGTCGACTGCCATTCCCTTTCAGAAACGCTCGACATTCCCGCGTAGCTTCAGCCAGCTGTTCACCTCGCAGCTCGTGCCCGGAAATATGGCTAGAAGTCAGGCGCTGCACACCAATATGGGCGTGGACTATGTCATAGTCTTTCGCTTTCCGCCTGCTGGTGAGAGTCTCCACTGGTCGAGTGATATATAACCAAGACAATCCTGACAATACCACAGAAAAAGCCAAAGCAGCCGCCAGCTTCGAGCAGCTGTGTCAAAAGCTCTCCTCCGTCGGTCTGGCCACGGAATCTCGCAATGGCGAAGACAGTTCCGTCTTGTTGTTTGTCAAGGTCGCCAACGAGGAGCACATGTTTGCCGAAATCTACCGCAGCCGTGTCAAGGATTGGATCCATGGTGTTCGCTCGGGAGAGCCAGCCAGAGACACTCGGGAATCATTGGAAGGTCAACCTCTGACCGACGCGGAGCGCCTCCGCATTATCTACCAGCTCATCACTCACCCCGAGAATGAAGGCGGTGCTGGCATCCGTCCCAAATCCGAGGAATATCCCTACGTCGAAAACATCTTCTCTCTCCACGACCACACCTTCAACAAGCACTGGATCAAAAAGTGGGCGACAAATTATAAGATCGATGTCGACGACTTGGATGAAATTCGGGATCGTTTTGGAGAAAAGGTTGCATTCTACTTCGCCTTTGAACAGACCTACTTCAACTTTCTTCTCTTCCCTGCGGCGTTTGGAACCTTTGCTTGGCTCTTCCTCGGCGGCTTCAGCACGATCTACGCCATGGGAATCAGTCTTTGGTCGGTCGTGTTTGTCGAGTGGTGGAAGCATAGAGAACTCGATCTGGCCATTCGCTGGGGCGTTCGTGGAGTAGGTGCCATCGACACGATGCGGACGGGCTTCGTTCCCACTACCGAAGTGGAAGATCCAGCTACTGGCGAGGTGCAGAAAATATTCCCGGCTACCGAGCGTATCAAGAGACAACTTTTGCAGCTTCCATTCGCAATCCTCGCGATTGTGGTTCTCGGCAGCTTGATCTTCACCTGCTTCGCCATCGAGATCTTCATAGGTGAGGTCTACGACGGTCCCGGGAAGTCAATCCTCGCATTCACACCAACGGTCATCCTTACGACCTGCCTTCCTCTCCTCACAGGCGCACTGTCCAGCATGGCCAAGCGTCTAAACGATTACGAAAACTACGAAACCGACTCTTCCTACGACCGCTCGTACACTGGGAAGCTTTTCGTCCTCGACTTCATCACCTCATATACCGGCATCATCCTGACGGCTTTCGTTTACGTGCCATTCGGCAGTGTGCTCAAACCATACCTCAACATCTTTGCCCGCCTCTTCGGCTCGCATCAGTCCAACCTGAAGACTGATTCGGTCAACTCTCACGCCATCAATCCCGATCGTCTCCGCAAGCAAGTCATCTACTTCGCCGTCACCGCTCAGCTCGTCAACTTTGCCATGGAAGTCGTCGTGCCCTACCTCAAACGCCAGGGTTTTCTCAAATTCAAAGAGATCAAAGCCAAGCGCACCAACTCCGGTCTCACTCCCTCCGCCAGCGCAGAAGACCATCCGGACGAGAAAGAATTTCTCGATCGTGTCCGCAGCGAGGCCGAGCTCACTGCCTACGATGTCTACACTGACCTCCGCGAGATGATCATCCAATTCGGCTACCTGTCCCTCTTCTCTGTCGTGTGGCCTCTTGTACCCGTCGCCTACCTGATCAACAACTGGTTCGAACTTCGCGCCGATGCCGTCAAGATTTGCGTCGAAATGCAGCGTCCCACTCCCTGGAGAGCCGACACGATTGGGCCATGGCTCGACGCTCTGGGCTTCTTGACGTGGCTGGGAAGCATCACCATCGCCGCGATCACTTACATGTTCTCCAATGATGGCGTCGGACCCGATGGAAGACCTCACGATATCAAATTCTGGGGTCTGCTGCTGGCCATCTTCTTCAGTGAACACATTCACCTCTTCGTCCACGGCGCTGTCGCTCGTGCTATTGCCAAGATTGACTCTCCTGGACGACAGAAGGAGAGAAAGGATCGGTATCTGACCAGGCAGAGGTTGTTTGAGGATAGTCTGAAGAACTTACCAAAGGCGCAGATGGGTGAACAGGAAGAGGAGAAGCCGGTCACGAGGCAGTCGCTGGAGGAGGATGCGAGACATGGCACGCTGCACACGGCGAACCCGATGGAGAAGTTCTGGGCCAGGCAGAGAGGGTGGAGGGAGAGTGCGCGGGTTGGAAGAGGGTTCATCGAGAAGGCTGTTGTTGTGGATGAGAAGGAAGGAAAGAAGGAGCTTTGAGCTTGCCTAGGAGGAAGATCAGAGTCAGACATAGCGGTCTATGAGGGTCCTCGCCAGAGGCGACGCTGACAGTATTTGATCCTATCCTCCAAAGACCTACCATCTCATTCCATCGATTTCTTCCACACATTTGAAGACCCTTTGGGAAACGAGGTTTGCATCCGTACAAATCGCCCATTGACCCAAGACTGCCCAATGTGGGAGTTCTATCGCGAAGGCTGACGATTCGCGCCGGGTGTACCTTATTCAAGCCACTTTCTCCTTGTCCTGCGACTTTGAACATCGTTTCGCTTCGCGCGATCTAGACATCGAATCGATCATCACAACCTGCCGTTTAGCAGCGTAACGACACCGACGGTGGGAGACGTAAGACCATAGCTGTCACACCTCCACCGGACGCGGAACCGAGCAGACCGCGGTCTCGTGTCGCGTTCACTTTGGAGGCTGCATGGCCTTTTCTATCGGAGCGGAATATCGCCGCGTGCCCAGAGAACTTGTTCGCATGTTCTTCTGCAGGGACGTCAGTGGGCAGCGACTCGCCTCGTTGGATGCGCGATGAGACGGATCTTGGTCAAGCTTCGCTGATCGCCCGCTGGATTGTCGTTGTGTTCGGCTGTGCCTAGCAGGTCGCCGATGGGACACTCTTGATTGCCTAGCATTTGATTCGCGAGGACTTTCTTGGGGCGGGTGAAGGAGGGGTGGGTTGGATGGAAGAGGCCCGGTGCTATTTTGCATGCCCGGCCAGTTGCGATGCGGGAGAGTGAGAGGGGTTGTAGTCGGCTGGATGGGATTGGTGTGTGTGTCGCATCGGGAGGTTGGGGCTGAGGTTCGTCGGAGGGTTCAGTTGGTGCTGTGACAGATATGTCTGTACTTTGTTGGGGCGTAACCCTAACCCTATGCGATGGTCTCGCGGATCGAGATGTGTTCATTGCAGGCAGGGTGAGTCTGTAAGTACATATTATCTGCGATATTGTGGAAGGTTCCCCTCAAGCTCGTACGACATTGATCTCTGCGGAGTATCAGGGACTCGACCACGAGCGACGCCATCCAACTCATACTGTCGGTCGTCGACCGGCATCTCCAGTACCTGTCCCTCCAGCGTCCGCTGCGGCGATGTCACAGATCCAGCGTTCTTCTCACTCTGCTGCGACTGCGACGCAGCGACTGCAGCAATTGGCTTCTTCGTCCTGCGTCTCTTTCGGATAACGCACCAAGCTGTAAATGCTGCTATGGCTCCCACGCCAAGCACGACGGCAATTACAATTCCGGCAATGGCCCCTTTGCCCGGTCCTGCTGCTCTTCTGCGAGAAGATGGCTTCGGTAAAGCGGCCGGGACCTCGCTGCCCGGATTGTACTTTGTGATGTGCGAGCACACTAGCTCCGCGTGCGAATAGTCGATCGACGAAGGTCGTTCGGCGTTCGCGATTGGCATCCACACCGTAACGACTGGGATGATGGCTCGTGCGAGGGTGGCGTATGTTTGGTCGGTGTAATCCACGAATTGGTTTAGTATGCGATGGTAGGAATCGTTGTAGCTCGCATTTGTACTGCAACCACTGGAATAGATCGTTGACGAGTTGTAGCCGGTTAGTGCTAGGCTTGGTCAGTGGTGTCGAGCCAAGGCCGGGCGCAGAATCTGCTTACGAGTGCTCAGGTAGGCTACCGCAGACCCGTTGAAGAATTTGGCGCAAGGCTGTGGAAAGTTGTCATGTAACAGTTCTCTGATCCTGTCGCACACCGGACCGATGGAATTCTCAGTGAGATTGCTGGTCGGCGGCGGTGTCGGATATCGCGTTAAACTGAGCGCATACTGTTCCGTCTCGGATCTGATGGCATCGATACACTGTTCGTCGAGAGTGCTGTAGCAAGACCCATTGTCCGCTTGCCCGCGATATCGGACGTCTTCGGTAACAGTTTACAAGGCGAAGGCACAGACGTCGTAGCTAAGCTGGAAGTTGTCGGCATAGTACGCGCCTCGAGGGCTAAACCAGTATAAGGCATCCAGGCGCGAGCCGTTGTCGTACTGCGTCAGTGTGAATGCAAAGTTCACGGGCAGCGTCTTGCGAGAGGTGTTTTCTGGCTGTCTGCTCTGATAACCTTGATCGACGTTGGGGTTTCGAGCCAAAATGCCCGTCTGAGGCCTGCCTTTAGTATTCTCAGCTCAGGCGATTTTGGATAGGCTTTCTCACCGCATTGGCATCGTTAAAGGTTCCGTTGCAGAGCACGAAGCGGGTGAATGCGCTAGTCTTATTAATGCTCTCTTGCGCCTGGGCCGCCGATGTTATGCTCAGAGCTGTTACAATCGACCAGTTTAGACGCATAATAAGCTGCGATAGCTGGCTGCTGCCGAAAGTTCTATCCAGATACTGGACCGGACGAAGACCTAGCAAGGTCCACCAAGAAAGAGAACGGAAGTCGGTCGCGAGCGTATCTTTTAAACCTCGTCCTCATCGTCCATCTCCGTGCTTCTTGCCAGCATGATTTCGTATCTAGACGAGAGGCTGAATCGAGGCATTTCAACCCCGCTCTGTGCTCCCTCGCGTAGAGGAATTACCTGTTAAGTACATTACCTGCTACTAATCGAGGGCATTCAATACTTTTGGTAGCTTGAGGTCAATAAGTAGAGCTGCTACCATTCAGGCGAGTAACTGCTGCTCGCATGTGAAGGACGGATCAACGGCACGGCGTGGAGGTGTGAGCCGCAAATGTGTCTGCGATATCGCGATATGAGGAGCGCGAGTGGTCCGATAAGCTCTTTCACCGGTTTGTCGAGCTCAATTGTACTTTGTTCCTGGGACCTAGATCGTCTCGACTGGCACCGAGAGCTCGTTTGAGCGATGCTGACTGCTTCCGGCCACCTTCGTTTGATGGTGAATATACGTCCAGCTTTGCATTGTTCAAGTGCCGAGGTAGCCTCAACTATGTCGCAGCGACCAGATGACTCTGTCTCAGTCTCACGACCGATCAAGGCTGACCGTAGGTCGAAGGGAGTGAGAATGGAAGAAAGTTGATGAATCGAAGAAGAGAAGATGTCAGTGAGCAGTGCACAGCACAGTCAGCGGGAATTGATCCCGGTTGGTGCCTCAGGCGTCAGTCGTGCGTGCCTTGAATTGTGAGACTCCTTCTGTTCTTCCGAATCTCGACACGTACCTTCGACCAACGACTTCTGCTCGACCCGTCTGCGATATTATTGCATTGCGCAGTGATCCGTCTGATAAACCACATCTACCACGACTGACCCAACGATTGCCTGGAGAACAGCGTATGCTCGAACATGCCAATAGACTACTCATCCCCGCAGGCAAGAGTGGGCCATCCGGTAGGCTGAACGCCGCACTCTATCACATGAGTTGTCCCTGCAGATCGACAGACATGAAAGTCCGGAACCCGTCAAGTTGACAGGAAAGTTGCCGTTCCCCGAGTGCCTGTCGAGTCCACAGCGGCGGAAGGTTGCAGGACCGACAATACTTGTCCAGCGAGAGCGAGTTCGTGGAGTCTTGCGACGGACCTCGTGGTTGGAAGCATCTCCCGACTGGACGCCGAGACAACGCCTCGCGATGTCTTGTGAAAGGGCCCGCCAGCTAAAGAAGCACTGGCAGCATACTTGTTCCAGCAGAGCTTTCACGCTTGGAACAGCACGAACTCTCGACCCTCCGGGAGCTGAACAGCTTCCCGCCCGTAAATTCTGCTTCGCCAAAGCTGCTCGTTTGTGATGTCGCTGCACATGGTCACAGCCCGCAATTGCGCCAATTCCGCCGCGCAATATCGACATTCTGCTCGTCGGGGGTGATGAAGCAAAGTCAGCCGCAGTGGCGTATGCTTCTTGTGGGCCGGGACTTCATGGTCGAGGATCTCCACTGACTGGACCACCCGAGCGACAGTGTCATCGACGGCGAGTCCACGATAAAGCAGTTGGCGGTGCCGATGGGCAGTCCGGTCCAGATCCTTGTTCGATGCGGAACGTTCGGGTATTGTTGACTTTCGACCAATTCTTCCGCCTAGCGACTGCATTTTGCTAGTCCGCCTGCGAGCAGGTCACAGGCACACCGCACTGTTCGAGACATGCCTAGAATTCATCCTCCCTAACCCTAGAAGACCCTTCTCATTGCCGCGTGTAGCAGAGCGCAGACTTGGCTACCTTCATTGCGAGCAGCCAGGCAAGACAAGAGGGTGTCATATCATGTCTGTTGAGAGCAACAAGAAGAGCTACCACAAAACTCGTGAATGACTCAGGCTTGCTACGAGGTACGTTGTACACATGAAACATCTCCTCCCTTGTTCCCCATTCGAAACGCCCGCTCCATCACATCACATCACATCGCCATTCTCGCGTGGTTGGATGGTTCGTTTCTGACAAGCACACCGGAACTCTCTCGCAGCCGCTCTCTTCCTTGCGAATTTCACATCGAGCAGAGCGTTGACGCTTGATGGTCTGAGCAATGTTGACGTCGGCTGTGCTCAGCGTTTCGACGAAGCGTCCGCTCGTCATCTATGCTTCACCTTGTCCAGGTGTTGCTTGTTGATCGTCCCAAAGTCTTACGTAGGCGGTGTCGAAGACATCATGTCGCTCGGAGCGAGGAAACATATATATCAGCAACTCGTCGACGGAGAATCGGTCTTGCCGTCACCATCAGTCCAACACATCATCTCGAACACCAGTACAACCACAAGTCCCACAAACCACACATCACGATCACCATGAAGCTCATTTCCATGATCGTCGCCTTCGTCGGCCTCATCGCTCCTATGGTCACGGTAAACAAATCCGCCCTCGAGTGCTCAGTCTCTTATAGCTAACCAGCCCTTGATATCCCTAGGCCCAGGGCTTTGGTTGTAACCCAGGACCTTGCAACAATGACTGCCAGCAGAGCGGCTCAGGCACAGGTGGTACCTGGTATGTTTCTTTCATCTACTCATGGTTCATCGGGCTGTCCAGAGGGAATCCTTCGCTAATACAAGATGAACTTAGCATCAACGGAGGGTGCAAATGTCACTATTAGACGCATCACGAGTGTCGTGACACGTCCAGTCACCTTCGAGACGATTGTCGGTCTCGGGAACTTGTACTTAGGAACATACTGTCCTTAAGAGTCTTTCCGCCCAGTCGTTGCTCTGTTCGATGTTCGAGGTTTGCCCAGGTCTTCTAGCGCTTGTCGGTCCACAGACCCTACTCAGCCACGACGCAACCTCTGTTGATCGACGAGACCTGCGACTGCGAGCTCTTAGGCCGATCTCGTTTGTTGTTTGCGAGCCTGCATCATCACGCTTGACTGCATGTACCACAGCCGTGGGAACAGGAGGACTAGAAGTATACAGTCTCCAAAGTAAGTACGCCACATCGAAGAAGGTTCAGGGGTCGTTATATCGTAGCTCTGCAAGCCGACGAAGGTAGGGAGATCTGAGGCTTAATCAAGCAGCGGAGAACGAACGGACGACGACTCAGCTGCGGTTCGTGCATGAGGTGACAAAAGACGAGTAATGTAGTTGATCCACGCGAAAACAACCATCGACTATTATAACGCCCAAAGAATCCAGTAACGCCAAACAAACGAAATCGTCTCCCATTCGGACGCATTCGCACCATTTGCGATGCCCGCACCGTATCTCCTATGCTCCACTTTCTTCCAACCCCGGTCAAGCACTTGCTCCATCGCTCGCAGGTTCAATAGACATCGCCGCGATCGACGAATCTCTGGTCCGAAAGTGGGCTGAGCAACGTATGGCCCTCGACAAAGACGCACCCGCTGATTGAACTCGTTCCTGCGTACTCTACGTTCGCCTCCACGGGGATCCAATCTCCAACAATGTATCGCCTTCGGCTCCCGCCAGTTGGCGTGATAGTCAAGCATCCGTCGACGACGAGGTGAGTGTTCTTGCTGTGGTGGTGATGCGGGTTCAGTCGGCCGTGACTGGGTTGTTCAGATCAGTACAAGAGAAAGTTCATACCTGCGGCGAAGAACTTACGGTGAAAGTACGGTTACGGACACGTAGGAGTATCCCGCAGCGAGGACTTCCTGCGTTGCTTTTTCGATGGCATCTTTGTGTGTAGCTAGAGCTTGTTCGCGAATGATGTCCATTGCCATGTCGTTTGAGGACTGCTGAGACATCTTGTAGCTCGGCTGGGTGGTGAAAACTGGATGGGAGATTGTTCTCGAAGGTTGGCTGTGGTTGATGTACAACATATGTTGTTGGCGATAATGATAACCAGAAACTGCGCAGAGCAGCCTGCCTTCATATACACTCGCAGTCTGCTCCGAGCAGGTCGGACATCAGAGCGTTGTCTCGCCTGGAATAGCTCCTAAGCCTTGCTCTATCATCTTGTCTCTGCCGATTTCTTCCGATGAGCTGCTTCGACTGCCAAAAATTGATTACAAGATTGGGTCGGCGCCCATTGCCTTACGATTTGCAGAATGAATGTCTGAGACGTAGATCGCAAGGAATATCATACCGAAGAGAAGTCTCAAGATGAAGTCTCACTCACTACATTCTCCCTGGTAGGATTGTTCTCCAATACGCCTATAATCAGCCATTTGGTCGGTACCCCATGTTCGCTGATCTCAGGAGGCTATATTCTTCAGCAGTGGTCTGTTCCACCGAGGGCTGTCGGTTCCGGAATTGTCCTGCAGTCATGATCGACGACCGCAGGACGGGAACGCCCTCATGATCAAGACAAAACATGCGAAGGAAAATCTCACAATGGCAGAGCGACGCTGTCGGCGTTATTGGACGCCCGTCGTGCCAGAATTTCGAGGCCAGCGACGGGGTGGGGGTGTGTTTGAGATACAGATCATCGACGTATGCGAGAGCTCGAATGTGGGACATCTCATCAATCATCCCGCCGCTACATCCTCAAAAGGAGCCAGGCCGCGCGTGACTGACGCCCCTCGATCATCAACCCTTCGCAGCATTTGTCCGTAAATTCGTGTCTCGGACACGCATGGGTTTCATCATCACGCGTACGCGGAGCGCTACGTTCCTTGGCTCGTGGCGCCTTGCATACACCCTTGGTTTCCAGGACGAAGACGGAGGCGTGGGTCTGTAGGATTAGCTGTAGGGATGTCGGGCGCAGGAAAGGTCTTTGCCTAGGGTGAGCTGCGAGTGGTTGTTAGCTCGCATGCGTCCTCAGCATTGCAGCTACCCATAAGGCGTCCAAGATCGCCAGCGGGCCGCACTGACGCACTAACCGCATCAGTGTGCAGGAAAGGCGATCTCCCAACTGCTCAGGGCTAGCGAGTTTATCAAAGAGGCGGATGATGAAGCAGCATAATAGATTGGGCCGGTCCTGGGTTTCGAAAACATTCTGTCCCGCATTCTACAATAGCAACCGAAGAAGACCTCTTGAGGTTCGGCCCATTCGCCAAAGGCTTCGGCGAAGACAGCAACATCGATCATCACACATGCCGTCGAACAACACCTCTCGAAGTGCTACATCTCGCGCATTCGCGTACAGGGACTCTCAGTAAGCCGCCTTGCAATCTCATTGTCGTGACTCGATGCTTTGCTGACCACCTTCCAAGGCATGTGTCGAGCTTATGAGATTCTCGGCTGCCCAAGTCCGTACCATTTCTCGTCGGTCTTCGCCAACGCCAAAGACTGCGACATGTGGATGGAGGCCTTCCGAGCCAAGTACGATGGCGTCGGGACGTTTGACAGAGAACAACGGGATCAATTGCTCGGACACTGCAGCGCGGTGACAGACCAACCAGCAATCCTGTTCGCGGAAGAGCTGCTCGAAGCATACCCAGATGCGAAGGTGGTCATCGTCGAGCGGGAGATTGAGAGTTGGTATCGCAGTATCAAGGCCCTCTTCGCCGCATCTTTGGACCCAATCTTCCTTTCTTTTCGCTTCACCGATCCTTGGTGGATTGGGCGCATCATTGAAGTTGGCGTCGTCAGCTTCGGATATGCCTTCGGGCAAGCCAAGACCCCCACCGTCGCTGGGCTTGAGAATAGAGCGAAGCAGGGATATCGCGAGCATTACGCTATCATTCGAGACCTGGTACCGAAGAACAGATTGCTGGAATCCAAGCTGGAGTCCGGCTGGGGTCCGCTGTGTGACTTTCTGGGCAAGCCGGTGCCTGCAGTGCCATTTCCGCACCTGAATGAGACCAAGGACCAGAAGCCGATGTTTAAAAAGTTCGCACTGAAAGCCCTCAAGCGAAGTGCAGTGAACATTGGCATTGTGCTTGCGATTGAAGGAGTCCTAGTCGCTGCTTTCGTGCTTGGAATGAGATGACGTGAGCTGTCATGGCGCATAGAATACTAGAACACCAGCAAAATAAGGTGCAGTGCTTTTCGCAATGATCTCTTCCAAACGTCCACTTGTGTCGATACTGATCCAGCGTCAGCCTTTCGCCACGAGCACTTCCGACCATATGGCGACCATTTTCTCCGCGTGCCAATGCTCCACCCATGGCCATGCTTTGAGGAGCGGAACGAATTTCGCTTTCGATCCAATCTTTTTGTCCTGAACCATGGCTACCAGCTTCTGAGTGAAGTCGTCGTGGCCGCAGCCGCCGTTCATGCTATGAGCAGCGAAAGTGGAGATGGCCCATACGAGTGACGATGTTTGTTTCGCGAGATCTCGTAGGCATGCTCTGGCGTAAATGCCCTGGAGCACCGACTGCGCACGCTTCAGGAGGGATGTCCTGCACTCAACGCTCGACAGCGCGAAGTTGCTGGTGGCCGCCAGACAATGTAGTTGGCAAGCGATGATGATGAGCCGAGCGTATTTAGAGTCGACGTAATGACCAGGATCAGTGGTCACCTTTGCCGCAATCGACTGCGCTCGGTATTCGGCGTCGTAGGCACTTGCGAGGCGAATTGGAAATGAGACCTGTTCCTGTCCAGCGAGCAGACTCACCAGATGGAGAGATCTGAAGACCTCGAAGATCGTCTCGCGATAGCTGCCGAAGAGTGCTCTGACGAATTTCGCATTCCCGGTTGCCAGACGCTGAGCGTCGGCTCGGAGGCTGTACATGGCATGCTCCGACTCGGTCGTCAGGAAAGATGGGAGGTAGAATGGAAGGACAGGGTGCGCCGCCGTCTTCATAGCGAATTGCAAGTCGTTCCAGGCAACGAGTCGCCACTGCACGAGATCCAAGCGATGCACACAATTCAGTGCAGCGACCGCTCTGACATGAGTCGCAGCATTGCTGAAGTTGTCCTCCATGACCTCGACGTAGCACAGCAGTGTGATTAAAAGGGCAGTATTTCCACCTGCGCCATCGCTACTGTATGCCACCGAGCGCTGAAGTCCGCGGTAAACGTCCTGCTTATGTTGCGATTACTCTGCCTTGTCCAACCTGTCCACGATGCGCCTCCTTTTTCTGCAGGGTGAGCAGCGCAACGCAGCCGAAGAGGACAGCACTGGACTTTGTCTGATCCCACAGCGCATGGCCTCACCAGCTGTATGCCTCAGCCCGCGAATTCGACGAGCTCGGCCTCGTTGAGTCTCCGAGGAACCATCTGCCGACCGCTGAGTAGTGGTCGTCTACGAGACGGAAGCCACCTCGGGGTGCGGAGAGGGTCTCATCGCATGCTTCGCCGCCTGTGTGCACCGAATGTCCTATTCTTCTCGCGACTATGCTCGTGGAGCTTCGACTCGGTTCGGCGTGTCGAGCGTGTCTTCGCTGCGGGAGGGAAGCACGCTGAGGATTCTGCCCGGACATGGTGTCGCGATCGGTGGGAGAAATCGCGTCGCTCGAGACCGCGAAGGCGGGTGTTATCGACCGTTTCGGGCGCGCATATCTGATGCGTGTTCGCTCTGCTCTATACCAGGTCGTTGATGCTGGCAATGCGCTCGTGGAGGTTGAAAGGCGAAGAGAGGTATCGCCGGAAGATCTTCGGGGGATTGAGTATTTCTAGAACTAGAATACAAACAAAGGACAACCTCGGAGCAAAGTTGATACGTTCTCGCAAGATGGAATGGAATACTCTATACGGTCAGGCGGCCACTTCCCATCTTGCAGTACCTTTTGACCGATCATGGCTCCTCCCACTCCGCTGCCTACCAGTCTTCCTCGCCCTCCTCGTCCTCACAATATCCACGCAGCAGCACGGCACGACATCGTTCAGCAATCGACAATCCTCCCATCAGGATATGTCTGGAAGATGCACGAGTAGTAAGCCACTTCACCGCTGCCATAAGGATCCGGAGTGGTGCCCGTCGGCGAACAGATCAGCTGCCTGCGGTCCCTCGGGTCCGCGGGATTCACGTAGCAGCCGCAAGCATTGACGCCGTAGTTCGGGTCGCATTGTGCTGTTGGAAAGTGATGAGTAAGCATTTCATCTTGTTGCTCTAAGTAAGGAGACATACCATTCACTTGTCCATTACCGTTGGGGGTTTGGGGAATTGCAGACACTCCACCGCAGATCGCGGTCAAGAGCAAGACGTTTGGCAGCAGAAGTTTGACCATTGTCGAGTTGGTGGATGTCGAGTTGGTGGATGTTGAATGTCGAGGAGATTGGTAGTTGTGATCTGTACGGATCCGACAGCAGAGTCGAGAAGGGCGACTCCGGTTTGCTTTAATGCCCAATGGCTTGAGTCGATCGGAATGAGGATCGCAGAAGGGCGAGCACTGCTGGCAAGCACTGCTGCCTTTTTATAGTAACACGTGG
Source organism: Zymoseptoria passerinii SP63 (assembly GCA_000223825.2). Lineage (NCBI taxonomy): Eukaryota > Fungi > Ascomycota > Dothideomycetes > Mycosphaerellales > Mycosphaerellaceae > Zymoseptoria > Zymoseptoria passerinii. Next base: position 1,936 of record AFIY01001350.1, on the reverse strand, counting down.
CCTTCTCCTCCGTGATCCTCGCCCAACTATGACTACTCTACGCATCGAAGGCGGGCCAGGGACGGACAGCAAGGTAGAAGACTGGTCGGCTCGGTCGCAATCCGAGAAACCTTCCATCACTACTACCACTTTAATAGCCAATATTATCACGACTGGTGGTTAGAATGAGGTGTTTGATAGCTCAAATTCAAGCTCAAATTCATCGCATTGATCATATCTATAATTCCTGAACAGCTTGAAGTCGCTGCCTTAATGTTATGTATGTTAGAGGCTAAGAGGATTTAGCTAGCTATGCACCCCCCCTCTATAACGAGGGCACCTTCAACACTACAATTAATACGCTCTTGGCCACTAGCCTCCTTCTACGTCGTTTGTTTATCTACCTTCTTCTTAATTGCATTAGCCTCTTTCTACTATATCTCGGCTTCCTTTTAAGCTTCCGTTGCCGCTTCTTCTTCTCGTTCTTATAGGACTCTCGGAGGCTATAGTACTTACTCTTAAGTTACTAAAGTAGACATTTTTAATACTCTTGCTCTTACTCTTGCTCTTACGCTTGCGCTAAGAGGGCTCTCTAAACTTGTCGAGCATAGGTAATGGATCTAGTAGAAAGAGGCTAGTATTTTACGCTTAGTAACCGCTAAGAGGCCCTTAGACTAGTAAAGATAGCGTAACTCGACTAGCCTTTTATTATATTTAAGGCTCGAATATCTTCGTTAGCTAGTAGAGTCTAAGACGCTATTAACGTAATCTACTCGCGACTGCTATCTTAAATGTTGCTAATAAACGAGCCTAAAAGGGCTTAGTATAGATATATACTATTAATGTAATCTACTCGCGACTACTATCTTAAATGTTACTCTTATCGAGAGGGTTAAGATATTACGAATCGATAGCCTTACTATAGCGAGTAACGAACTCTCCTACCTACTACCGCCGTAGAGTTACCTTTACAATATCGTAAACGAAGTTAAGGACTATACTCTACGAAACTATTTAGATAACACGGTACGGTCGACATTATATTTCCTTTTCGATACGTTTAGCTACCGTTCTAGTTACTCTACGAAACTGTTTAGATAACACGATACGGTCGACATTATATTTCCTTTTGAGATTCTCGAAATTTGAGGTATACACGTGACCGACCGTGCGCCGAGGCGCCGAGCCGACCAGTCTTCTATAGAATGTAACTGAACTACCTTATAAGTATCTCTCTATATCTTCTAAAATTGCGCTAATGGTTCTCCGGAAGTTGGAAACAGTGGCCGACAGGCCACTCTGGGCCTACGTAAATCTAGTTCCTTTTCGAATCGGAATCGCACGCTTCGTCTTGGTGTCGTGATTCTTGGGTCCCAAGACATCGAGTTAAGCATTGCTGGGAGTGTCAAGAGTGCTACGATGACTCCTGGCATTGCGAGAAGTGCGGCGTGTGCAAGACCGGCTCGGTCTTCGCTTGCGATGGGTGTGGCGGGTACTCGTTTGCTGGATGGCACGCGGGCAGAAGAGACGGCAAAGCCATAAACGCCGGACCAGGTCCAGTTGACAGAGCTGCCGAAGCCGGTCCGCCGAACACCAAAAAGAGGCCTCGAAAACAGTCCATTGGCAATGAGGGCGTGACGGAAGTATGTACGGCTTCCACCAAAGACGTGAGCAGGGAGCGAGAGAGGATAGAGACATGAGCAGAGCGGAGAGGAGACATTGAGAAGAGATTGGGAACATGAAATGGCCGCAGAGAGAATGAGACGCGAGAAGAGGGATAGGTAGAATCAGGCAGACGGTAAGGAGGAGAGGGGTTCCGGGTGGGCAAATGGCACAGCAAGTAGTGGTGAGTGCGTTTGCTGTAGACCAATTTCCTAATTTTGCTGTGGCGGTCAAGCAGGATGTTTCTTGCATCGACCCGAGAACGACTGGCCCATACGATGGTGGCCTAAATCGA
>AFIY01001352.1:0-55175 GCA_000223825.2 Zymoseptoria passerinii SP63 | reverse complement strand
TTAAGTAAGGTAAATGCTATTTTCATGTGCGTACGCGGTTGCGAGCTGTGTATATTGGGCTGCGAGCGCTCTATACTCGATATGGGCCACCATCATAGTCTATGCATAAGCATACTATCCCTGCCAGACCCTGTGTGAGCACGACCGCATTGTGGCGGAGCATGATCCGGTCAGCGTGATGAGTGCCGAACGATCCGAACTCATATGCCGGAGGTTGAGGACAAACGATACTCGCGGGATGATCCGGCGTGTGTAGTTCTTCGACGCTGTGATGGCTGAGCCTCAAAGTTGTGCTTACATGAGATGATGCGAGATGATGGAGGGCCTGGCACCTCGTGCAAGGTGAGTGACGATGGAGGGATGAGGTTGGGATGAGTTTTCGTGCCGTTGCTTGATGTCACGAGCACGATGGTGCAAGTTGAGGAACCTTCTGACAAGCTTAGCGATCGAAAGTCAAACTGAGGAAGAAAAAATTAACGGTGAACTTCGAGTGATGCTACACAGCGGTAGAGCATGATAGTTGTAGTGGTAGAAGTCCAATAGATTACAGCAAGTTCGTCTCGCATCTGCGGAGTGGTATCTCTAATATTCAAAAGCATTCCGTCCGTCTGGGTATATCTTCCACATCAAACATAAAGCAAAGGTCTCAAGCCGGCAAGCCAGCCGGCCGATCCATCTATTGCATCGCAGTAAACATCGCTAAAGGGGAACGCTAAAGGTGCAGCAAGAACCAAGAGAATGTGCCAAGCTCAAGTACTCATCTTCACCACCATCGAATTTCTGAGCCACGATCCCGATCCCGACGTCGAGTTGGGTCGATCTTGCTCAGCGATAGAGTCCCGCTCGACTTGTCGCAGGAGACTCAAAGGCAGCGAGCCACCCATTGCATCTCGCTTTCGTCCGTTCTTGGACTTGTTGAAGACGTTTTGCATGTTGAATACGGCTTGCAAAGCGGACATGTCGACGATGCATTTCGATCGAGTAGGCCTCGCTTCACGTCCTTTCGGGAGGATGGATGAGTCGGGACGGAAGTAAGTGGAAGAAGCGGGAAAGTCGTCATCTTCGTCGTCTTCGATGGTCGGGAACGTGTCGGCGATGAGTTGGCTAAAGTGAGAGTCGACGAAAGGAAAGTCGGCGTCCTCAAGGTGAGGAGAGTCTTTGCCGGCAAGGGTGTAGTGAGGAAGAAGGGATGCGTAAGTCTGCCGGCAGTCTCGAACAGACATGTGCGGCCAGGCGGTTTGGTTGACTTGATCGGCGAGGGCACGGGCAACGGCAACGCGGTGGGTACGGAACTGGCAGCGTTCCCAAGCCCAGAGATGCTTTTGCATCAAGGTGTGGTCGTTGGTGCGAGTGCCAGTGGGAGGGTGGTGGCCGGTGCAAGTAGAGGAGTCGTGACGGAAGGTGAAGCCGCAGTGTTGATTAAGATCAGCGGATTGGAGGTGGCGGTCAAGGTCCCTCTCGTTGGCGAAGAAGATTTGGCATTCATCACACTTGTGGCGTTTTTGAGTAAAGTCCATGGAGTGTTGGCCGATGTGCTGGGCAAGCTCGCCGCTGCCAGCACGGAAAACATCTCCGCAGATGTCGCAGGACTCTTGTGGCAGTTCGGAGACAGGTCTTTGGAGCAGAGTCTTCACGTATTCCATGGTCTGATCGACGTGAGTAGTGTCGTTGAAGCCAAAATTGAAGCCTTCAAATTCGCAGGCGGAATCGCATCGAGGTTGGTCGTCCTTGTTCCAGGCGTAATCGCCTTGGTAGATCCAGTAGTATTGGGATTTGGAAGGTCCGACAGCCTCATCGATATAAGCCTCATCAATCTCCGGAGCATACGACGATTGAAGCATGCCATCGCATCCGATGAGACCGCTCGCAAGGTGTTTGGGAAGGTAGTCGGCACGGAACATGTCGCCGCACTCCGGACACGCCTCCATGCGGTCGTTGTGTCTTGCGGGAATGTGTTGGCTCAGCCGTGCATCGTCGAGGGGCAACTGTCTTTGTCGAATCGAAGAATCGTCTTCGGTGATGGACTGAACAAAAAGTTCTTTGGGAGATTCACCGGATAGCATTTGGGCAGCCAGTCTATGGAACTCTTGAACGTCTACGCTCTCATCGGTGGTCGAGAAGTGGAAGCCGGGTAGTAGTTGAGGCATATCGTAGGATTGTGGTGTTATCGGTCGGCCGAGGCTGTCTTCGGAAGATCGTGGGGAATATGACAATCCAGGCGGATTGCAATCCAGTATTGGTGATCGTCCCTCCAGAATGAATCCATTTCGTTTCGGCGGGCGTGGCATCATTTTTTGAGATGTGAGGTGAGGCTGGCACCTCAGTCAAACGGTCGCTTAGTCAAACGGCGGGGTGGCAGGTACAAGGTGGATGAGCCGGATAGAGAGGGATCAGTACGCCATATATGTGAGGTACGAGCTGGCCTCGGGATTCGGTCACACAGTGGCGCAGTAAAAGTTTTGCGGTGTGTCTGAGAAGGCTACGTACGAAGTCCGGGAATGCTGGAGGTATATACGATGAGGTGTATGCCGACAACCTGGTCAGCCGGCCGTTCCTTCGTCCATGGCTCGCCAATGTATGTTGACTTGCACGATGATGACGCCGCGCATTGGAAAAAAAGGCAGACTAGGCCATGAGCGAACCGTTGGTAAGGTTGACTGGGGCGGACCAATCCAGCATCGGTGCCTGGATCAGAATCGTCGCTGCTACCGTGGTTCTCGGCAAGGTTCCTGGCCAAGGTGTCCGCCCAGATCCGCCCAGATCCTGTTTGCGTGCAGGTCCGCTCACACCACATGCAAAACTCTAATCGTTGCATGCAAAAATGGGTCAGAGTACGGCTGTGGTGGAGCCTGATGAGGATTGAGGAGACAACCTTGTGCGATCCACACCTTCCTCGTGCACTCCGCATCACCTGTCGCATACAGATGTACATCTCGCACGCTGGTACACACTACTGGTGGCGTCTGAGGTACAGTACAACATTTGATACACACCGCGCTATACATTCCCGCTCGTGCTCTCAAGGCGGTATGCACTCGCCCGCGGAGACTTTTCTTCACACCGACATTATGGAGATTAATGCCTCGGGTTGTAGCGCATGCACGCAGGTACGGTTCAATAGACACAAGTCACAGCCGTGTCAGAGACAACTCAAAAGTAACACACTTTCAGCCAGTAGAGTGTTGGCGTGCATGCCTCGTTCGCTTCTCGAGGAATCTGCACACCGTCTTGTGACCTCGCCTGACGCGGGATGAGACATGTGCCGGACCGCGTGGATGAGCATGACTAGTCAGCGGTCGATTGCGCGAACCAATGGTCAGTTCGAAGTGTGTTCTAAATCAGCCTGTGTGCTGAAGGTGTGGCAGTGAAAACTGGGTTGCTCGGCGTAAAGGAGTGGATTGCTGGTCACTGGTCACGGCCGGGCTTGTGGAGTTTCTTCCTTTTGTCAGCGTCGGGCTTGTGGTACCCGTCCGTCTGACCGTCTTACACAGTCCGGTGCAGTATACCGCTTCTCATCGAAGATTGTTCCTCGATGCAGCCAAGGAGCGGTGTACCTGGTTTCATCCGTCCGCATTGGTGGGCTGCCGAACAAGCTCCACCGCATGTATGATGTCGGTGTCGCTGGCTGCAGGACCAGTGCAGGTACCACTTCGGTAGCGAACAAACTTCGCCAAGGTTTTACCGATCGTGACCGTGCCCATTGCCCTGCTAGTCTAATCTCATCGGTTGCGCCATAAATGAACGCCAAGTGAAGTCTCGCTGTCCACGTGGAAGATCCTGGGGTGTGGGCATACGAGGAGAAAATATAGAATACGCGCATCGTATTGTTGCAAACTTGTCCTCTGCGTTCGACGGATTCGTACACTTCATCGTGTTCTCTTGCAAGAATAGCATCCGAATGGAGAGGGATCCTCATGCAGAACGACGATCCATCGATCGACTGGAATTCGCATCCACCGTCACGTCATGGCCCAAACCAAACCTCACCTCTCCACAGACTATCGACGACAGAAAACCTTCCATCAAACCCAAAACCAACACGAGATCTACATAACTCGCGTAGGCCCCGCCGCCCTTCGCTCGCAATTTGGGAAACCGCGGCGTGTGCTCCGCCAGGAAATTCCGACCCCCACCCGGCTCCCGGATCCGACGAAGCCGAATGCAAGTTTGTATGCAGCTTTCTCGCTGGCGTCTACCGCCTACCATGGACAAGGCTCTATTCCAAGAAGTTGGCTGCGATCGAGCATACAGCGTCTTGAAAGGCAGGTACGACCAGTGGACCATTCTCACTGATGTCCTTATGTCCTCGTTTCGACGTTATATCGCTCGATCTCGAGTCACCTGCTTCACGCTCGCGCATACATACCCGCTTTCGATTCTTGCGGCTTCGAACGCGGCAGCCGCTTCCTGTTCATAAAGGCCGACGACTTTGCGATGGCAAATGCAGGATTGCGAAGACCAAGATTCTGCTGTCGCGATCTTGGAGTCAGAGTCGTCGCATTGATGTCGAAGATGCTCCGTGCGCTGTAGGGCAGCGGAGAGAATGGAGAGCATACGCAACTGTATGCCGGCGGCGTCAGCTCTTCGTCGCGACATTGCATCGCCCTGCCCAGCCGTCAGCCCTCCATTGCCCCATCGTTCGGCGGGTTTGCCCCGATGCCCACGATGCCAGCTCGCAGGTAACTACAGAAACAAACTTGCATATTCCGATTGCCGAAACACTTTTTCCTCAGCAGGTATGACAGACCTCTCAAGGGGACCTGATTGACCGAGCGCCGATTCACTGCGAAACTCCATAATCTCGAATCGCACGCTGTCGGACGTCTGATGCCTTACAACATCAAAGCCATTTTTCCGTGGCGCAATGAGGCTGGGTTGTCCCACCAGATGGTCCAGTCCCTTCTATCGTGCCAGGCTCGGGTTCTGAGTCCGTATGTCCGCAGGCTTAATTAACAGTCCAGCGTTGGACTGTTGATTAAGCCGTCTGTCGGTGTCCGGATGGGGAGGTGGAGAGCTTTGCACCGTCTTGTCAGGAATCAGCAGTCCATAAGGCGGCCATCAAATACCACGGCGCTATCGAAGTTGTCAATAATAGACGGCAAAAATCGTTCAATGCTCGCAAATTAGCAATGCAAACCCTCGAGGATTGAACTTCGCAGATCCTGCGTCTGCGACGACTACTTGCATCTCTCCCACATCGCCTCGTGCATGGTTTGGAATCATCATGTCCATATGCCATAGCAATGGCTCGAAACAAGTTCTGCGAGCTGAAGACCAGTCTCGACGTTGTGATCGTCAGCCTTGAGAGCCCGTTGTGACTGGAAACGCGAACCACTGTCTCACCTCCAGTGAAACAGCGTGCCTTCAACGGGTCCAACAGGCCTGTTGTGGAAAGCGTGTTCCTGGCTGGGCTGCGATGACCAATGGCACGAAAGGAACTTGGCAAATTCGTTGCAGATGTTGAGGTTGTGAAATCGAAATAGTCGAGTGCTTGTTGTATCTGTACAGTATGCAATTGATGCAGGGCGAGACGGGGTTCATCAGCCTGCAACGACTCGGCTTTCCCAACTGCCGTTTCCAAAGTGTTGCGGACCCAGAGAAGATCCTTACCGGCTGCAACTGCAAAACCAAACTTCCTTTCCGAGCACACATACCACACCCATAATCAACCCCACTGGAACAACATCTGCTTCTTACCCTTGTTGCCCTTCTTCTTTCCAGCACCCTCATCATCAGCCGCAGCCGTCGGTGTGCTCGTTCCAGATGCACTGCCGCTGGCACCACCCCATGCATTGGCCGAAGTCTGGTTTGCATTATTTCTAATAACGCCCAGTCCGGTGTATCCAGGGGAGAACACCGTCGAGGTAGGTTTCTTCGCCGCGGGGAGTGACGGAAAGGCATCTCTGCCGCGGGTGACATTCGTCGATGATTGTGCACGGCTGGAAGCGGCGGATGGTCTTGCGGAACTGGATGATGAGACGGCGGCGGAGACGGCGGGTCGAATGGCGAGCCAACTAGGCGTAGGTGCTGGCGGTGCTCTCGATGAGGTCGGCCCTCGAGGAGTAGGACCACCATTGCGAGGTGGTAGAGATGGGAACGGGTTTCCAGGGCTGGATGAGGAGGAGCCAGCGGTGCCCCAAGAAGCTTGCCTGCCGACGTTTGAGCGCGAGGATTGTGCTGTCGATGACTTCAGTTTGAGGACGCGAGAAGTGCCTGCGCCTTTGCCTAGGACGCCGGCTGCGGTGGTGTTGGCGCCAGCAGGACCAGGAAGTGTTGGGTAGTCCTCGTTGATGGCTTTCCAATCGGACCAGGCTTTGAGTAAGCCGTCGCGTTTGGAGGAGATCTCGAATATTTCTGCCAATTCCTTGACAAGTTTCCCAAGCTCGTCAGAACTTGTGTCGAACAAGGCGAAGAAAGCATCGATGAGGTCGCCTGCAGAGATGCCGTCTTTGCGGTAGGTGGAGATTCGTTCACGGAACTCATTGAGCTTGATTTGGTCATTGCGGAGGAGATTTGTGGCGCGCTCAGTGACGGCTGCATGTCGGACACGACGTGCCTGTTCTTGCGGAGTGAGCGCTTCGGCTGGTCTAGGTGATGCTGCGCCAGATCTGGGTCCATCGTTGGCCGGCGCTGGAGGTGGAAGGTTGTTGTTGCCTTGCCGTGCAGCCGGTCGAGGAACAGACTGCGCGACTGGTGTCGGTGCGCTGAGCTGGCCGCCAAATGACCGTGCCGATACCGACTGTGCACTGTGGATCTCTCTTTCCCGCTGGTATGCTGCTTCTGCTCGTGACATGTGGCCTGATGCAACAGCTGGAACGCCTTCCGCGTTTGGATCCCGCCCTCTGCCTGCCCGCCTGCCACCTCTTCCTCCTCGCTGCGGTTCTTGATATTGTGGTCTGTAGTCGAATGTTGAAAGGTCGACTCTTCGAGCATCTCTTCTCGCATCTTTGGACAGTCCATTGGGGTGCGACTCCAGCTGATGAGCCTTCAAGTCCATTTCCGAATCAAACACCACAAACTTCTTCTCCAAGCATTCTGAGTCCAAACATGGGTAGTGGTCCTTGCTGAAATGTGCCTCCAGAGCTTGATAATTTTGGAAGTATGCCGGTGTCTGTCCTCCAGTCCTTCGATCGCAGACATGGCAGCGCTCGTGATTGTCCCTGCAATGAATGTACAACTCGTCGTCGCCGTAAAACCGCTTCCGACAGAAGCCGCATTCGGGATGTCCTTTAAAACCACTTTGGTCCACTGCGCCTGGGTTGTCGTCGCCGAACTTCTCATGCTTGCGCAGCTCTTGTTGTGTGAAGAGCTCGTGCTCGTGTGTGAAGACCTTTTTGTTTCGAGTGCAGAGATCACACATCACTTTCTGATGCACACTCCGTACATGGCGATGCAAGTCCGGCCATCCCAGGCATGCGACATCGCAGTCGTGATCGGGACAGTTGTACCGCAATAGCAGGACCGTATCTTCAAAGATCTCCGGCTGTTCATAACTGATGCCCAGATTCTTGTCCTCGCGGAAGAAGTCACCTCCCTGAAAGTCCTCGTATCGTTTCTCGGCGTCGTCGGTAAAGATCACATTGACAGCCTCCGTTCTGCAATGCGCGCAGGCTTTCGTCTTGTACAGTGCGCGCAGTCGGAGAGCGCAGATGTGGCAGGTGCGGTGGTTGCAAGGAGCTACGCTGTTGTGGTCGACGGGCGATGCGCATATGAAGCACACCTCGGCCTCGATGTCGTCTACTGCATCCTCTGCACTCTCTTGCTCGCCCTGGACTGCCGCGGCGTCCTTGGCCAGGAGATCACCAAGAACGCCCTCTCCTCCTGGCAGTGGTAGGTGCTGAGTTGTCCGCTGACTTTGATCGCTAGGAATCACCGCGCCATTCTGTTGTAGGCTTCCTGCTCGATCCCGATTGCCGCGTCCTCGACCTTGACCTCTTCCTCGACCTCTTCCACGGCCTCTATCACCTTCACTGACGCCAAATCTTTCTCCGCCGCGGCCATTTGTGTGTCCTCCTCTTCCGCCACAATCTTCACGAGATCCACCTCGGCCTCTTCCTCGAGGACCTCCTCGATAATGTCCGCCTGTCGCGTCTGCCCCTCCATTCGCAGAGGGATTTATGGCCGCCATAATTCGTTGTGGGGGATGTCGCTGTGCAGATTGACGGTGACCTTGATGGTCGGCTTGAATTGGCGCTGATCAATGGCGCCGTGTGATATCCTCAGGATGCAAGGAAACAGCAGAGAGCAAGCAAGCGGCGCAAATAGTTCCTCTCAGTGTGACGACATTGAAGGTGGGATGAGAAAGACCCTCTTCTGGTTCGCGCTAAGAAGATTCTGGTGCCTCAGGCAAGCACAAGATATGAGTAAGAATGACTGAGCTCCGGTCATGAGCCTTTCGGATGGAACAGGTCTCGAGTCACACTCACAGTTGTTTCGGGACGCTGGAGTGTGCAGTCATTATTCAGAATCATGAGAAGTACAGAACACTAGTACTTGCGGCGCTCTGCTGCCCATGAGTATGTCAGTGTGTGCCGTCTTATGGGCGAAATCATGGCCGTAAAGAGATCAGACCGGTAGTATTTGACCTCTAGTTCATTCCATCGATTGCCTGATCGTATGTTGAACGCAATCGTGTTGGTCAAGTGTTGTGGGATGTTGTTGCTTCACCTCGATCTTTCACTAGCGCCTCTTGAACCGGGACGGTCCGCAGCGTCACCTCTCTCTCACGCTCAAGCTTCAATCATGAGCGTGTCCAAAGTCTTCCAACACATATACACCACATAACAAGATGCTGATACGACAGTTCGGAGCGCTACTAGCGACGGTCACTGCGGCTCAAGCATATCGGAATGCCAGCCCGTTCTTCTTACTCTCCACGGAAGCGTAAGGCCCCTCCTGCTCTCCTCACAATCCGTCTGCTAATCATCACGACCAGCATCAAATCCGACACCTCTCTCCGTACAGCACAACTCTCCACAGCCTCCCACATCGAAGAGGGTCTCACATCGGCGCTGAGCGACTGCGCCGCATCTCTTTACGTCTTCGTCGATCAGCCTGGTGCCCACGCCTCCGACCTTCGCGATGGCACCGCGATGCCCCACCTGTCGAAGAGAATGGCGAGCAGCGAATACAAGAGCATGGTACAAGTACCAGAAGTGATGGGCGAGGTCGACGTATGGAGCGTCGCAGATCAGTTGAGCAGGAAGTGCAATATCGAGAGGATGAGCGCGGAGGTCTATTTGAGCTCAGGTCGGAAAGGCAAGGCTGCCATTCTGCAACCAACACATCTTGAGACTGTTGGAGCAGATGCGGCTCGAAGTCTACGGACGGAGACACTCCGTGCATCTGACGACACACTTGATGCCGAACTCCACTCTGTGCTGGCGAACCACACATCCCATGTGATCATCTTCGTTTCCACACCCGCAGAGGCCAGGAGGGAGCATTACCAATACGACGAGCCGCCATATCCAGCAGGCATGCACACCGATCTCAAGCGTGACGTTGGGGAATTGGATGCGCATGTCAGCAAGAAGAACGAGACTTGGGGTCAGGAGAATCTGCCGCTGTTTGAGAAGTACCAGTTCTTGACGCCTGGTAAGTTGCGACAATTCCCATCGCTTCTCGTCGTCTGTCACTAACAACACCCTAGGCATCTTCATGGGTCTCTTCGTCAGCATTCTGCTGCTTTCGATCCTCTACGTTGGACTGTACGCTATCGCAGGGCTCGAGGTCTCGTACGGAGCCTTTAGCAAGGAGAACGGTCCGCAGGCGCAAAAGAAACTGCAGTGATAACATGAGGGCAAGAGGCTGGCGCAACGGGACGGAGGGAGCTTTTGTTAGCAGCGAATGTACAATGAATGTCAGAGCGACCAGGTCGCAAGTACCACAGCTGCCAGGCCAGGTTTCCGAGGACAAAATGATCATGCAGGGCCGCCCACCACGCTGATAGATTCTGCAGCCGGCACAGAGATGGTGAGACACATTGACGATGTAGCTGCGGGCTGCATGGAGTCCAGGGCCTCTCCACGATAAGAGAGCGGCGGCATTGGTTCTACGTTCTGAGGACTTGCTCGACCTACCAGAGATCATGATCATGGCTATTCGAGCATGACCATCATTCATCACATAGCAGCGCCCTGAGCAACAAATCGCACTTGATGGCAAGCCTTTCTAACGTGTTTCATAGCTGACTGGCGACATTTAACCTGAGTATGCGATCGCGCAGTCCGCCAGGATAGCAGTCTTTGGTTCATGCTCGTACCTCGACTTGCACTCAAGTGGCTTGGAGTTCGTACTCTGGGCTGGAGGGAAGACGTGCCCCGAAGATGCGGCTTACAAGTAACGGCTGGCGATATTGCACAGACCTGCTTCCGCGCTACCGTTGGTATTGGACTGAACGACTTGCACACAGGCGCCTTGGTGCGTCATGAGCAGGAGAACGGAGGTAAGTCTGCGGATTCCTTGAAGTTCGGCGTGGATGAGTCTTGCTATCCTGAAACACGTGGACCGTGCGTGATTGCCATGCGAACGAACGAGTAATGTTGCGAATCAGGCAATCGCATCGCATTATTCAGATTCACTTTCAGCTCTTTCTTTCTGGATGACGCACTATCCAACAGCGATACTTCCTGCAACAACACGCACGACTCTTTGACCACCTCACTGTCATGCCAGCCAAGTTCCGCGACACCCTCATAACGCTGGAGCCAATATAAACAAACATTATGAGATCGCACTGATGAAGAAGAGCATCGCAATCACCTCTGCAAACGAGCATACGCCATTCCTCGAAGGACCCGAATTGTCGAAAGTCGCACGGTTCTGTCACCAGCACAAGCGACTGCTAATCGCCGCAGCAGCCATGGTTCTGCTACTCCCTCTGCTTGGACTACTCGCTCTGCTCCCACGCGGCGGAAGATCAAACTACACCAGTCCGATAGTGTTGCCTTCACGTGAGTACATTGCCAATTTAGCGATCTCCAATCGCGGCGATCGTCTCGTTAACATCGAACAGCTCAAGGTTATGGCGCCGGAAACTGGTCACAGGCATACGAGAAAGCTCGTACGATGGTGGGCAGAATGACACTCGAGGAAATGAACAACTTGACCATCGGCCAATCGACTGAGCATACCGGCTGCGTTGGCTTGTCTGGATCTGCGCCTCGAGTTGGATTTCCCGGATTCTGCCTTCACGACGCCGGGAACGGAGTTCGAGATACCGACGGCGTCAATGCGTATGCTTCCGCCGTCCACATTGGAGCTTCCTGGAGCTCGACTCTTGCATACGAGCGCGCACAATTCATGGGTGCGGAATTCAAGAAGAAAGGTGTGAATGTTGCACTGGGACCAGTCGTCGGTCCGATCGGTCGCATCGCTGAGGGAGGCAGAAATTGGGAAGGCTTTGGTGCGGATGCTTACCTTGATGGCATTCTGGGAGCGCAATCGGTACGAGGACTTCAGAAAAGTGTCATTGCGAGCGTCAAGCACTGGATTGCCAACGAACAAGAAACCAATCGCAACCCGATCGAGGACGATGATGGTACGATCCTCAGCTCGAGCTCGAACCTGGACGATCGGACGATGCATGAGCTTTACATGTGGCCCTTTCAAGATGCAATCTACGCTGGCGTCGGCTCTGTGATGTGCTCCTACAATCGCATCAACGGAACGTACGCCTGCGAGAATAGCAAAGCCGTAAATAGCCTTCTCAAGGGAGAGCTCAACTTCCAGGGCTTCGTAGTATCAGACTGGGTTGCTCAGCACTCCGGGATCCAGTCTGCCAATGGTGGCCTTGACATGGCCACGCCACTATCCAGCTACTGGGATGATGATCAGCTCGCAAAGGCTGTGAGGCGGAATGAGTTGAACGAAACTCGATTAACGGATATGGCGGTTCGCATCATTGCAACATGGTACCAATTCGGACAAGACGATGCTGACTTCCCGGACACTGGAGTTGGCATGTCGCCAGATCTCCTTCAGCCACACGAGTACATCGACGCGAAGGACCCTGCGTCAAAGAGCTCGCTACTCCAGCAAGCGATCGAGGGTCACGTCCTGGTGAAGAACAAGAACAGTGCGCTACCACTTGGTAAGCTACGAATCTTATCAATCTTCGGCTATGATGCAGTCGAGCAGACTTCCTTCAACCCTGGGCAATCGATCTTTGCGCAAAACTGGGAGAACATTGGCCTACAACAACCACAATCGCAGGAGATCGGCTCGAACGAACCTCTAACCAATGCTCCGCAAACCGCACTTGGAACGCTCATTGTGGGTGGCGGATCCGGATCGAACTCGCCTGCGTACATTTCTGCGCCGTACGATGCGCTGCAGAACAGAGCCTATCAAGATGTCACCTCGATTTACTACGACTTTCACTCGTCAGCTCCAGGCGTCGTAGCTGGGTCGGATGCTTGCTTGGTCTTCATCAACGAGTATGCGTCCGAGGCGTGGGATAGACCAGGTCTGGCCGATGAGGAGTCCGACGAACTGGTCAAGAACGTCGCAGCTCAATGTAACAACACCATCGTGGTCATTCATAATGCTGGCATACGACTCGTCGACGCATGGATCGACAATGACAACGTCACAGCTGTGATTTTTGGACATCTTCCGGGACAAGATAGCGGACGATCTGTCGTTCAATTGCTATACGGCGAAGTCAGCCCATCCGGACGGCTGCCATATACCGTTGCGAAATCACCCTCGGACTACGGCATTCTACAAGGCCCGTGCAAAGACGACTCCCGGTCTCCGCAATGCGACTTTAATGAAGGTGTCAATATCGATTACCGCGGATTCCTGGCCCGAGAAGTGACTCCGAGATACGAATTCGGCTACGGACTGACCTACACCACCTTCGACTACTCTGCTCTCAGCATCGACATGAATGCGACATCGACAGCTGGTGCACCCAGCATTGCGCCTGTGTACGAGAACGGCACCACCAATCAAAACGTCGATAGAAACGACATCAGTACTGGTGGTCTGCAGTCACTCTTCGAGAATGTCGGTTCAATCAGCGCCCTTGTGAAGAACACTGGCTCAATCGCAGCGGCGGAGGTGGCGCAGCTGTACATCAAGATTCCGGTGCCAAAAGCGGATCAAGGCAAGAATGCAAACACTCGTACCTTGCGTGGCTTCCAGAAAGTGCACATCAAGCCGGGAGGGTCAGCGAAAGTGGAGTTCACCCTTCGTCGCAAGGACATCTCGTACTGGAACACGCAGAACCAAACTTGGATCACGCCCTCGGGAGAGTTCGAGGTGTACGTCGGGAAGAGTGTTTTGAATCTGCCGCTCAATGTCAGTTTTTCGCTTTACTGAGCAGATGTTTTGTGACACGTTTGGATTTGATGCCAGCGAGGACGACTTGTTTCTGGACAGTAATGCATGGATTGCAGTATCTGAACTACACTTTACTCGTACAATCGTCAGACTTGGCACGGTATCAAAAGCGAGACACAAGATCATCAGTTCCCGATCAGCTTCCTGTCAACATCGAATCCAGCCTTTGAAACGGTCTGCGCGAGATACGGTGCCTTGGCCATGAGTCCTTCCTTCTCCATGGTGGCGAAGAGCTGCTTGAAGTGCGGCTCCTGTACATGCTTGTCCGCACCCTCCTTGGACTTGTATCTGAAGGTGCGTCAGTGCTGGCAATCGACCCTGCGGTGGTCGAAGCTTCCTCGTATGCGTACGTTTCGATCATAACAATATCTGGCGTTCCCTCCGCTCCAACCTGCTCAGTCGCCATGTAGCGAAGGGTATAGTCTTCTTTCGCGTGGACGTCTTTGCACATTTCACTTAGGAGCTCTTTGACCTGGAAAGCAATTAGTAATGACGGTTGCTTTACCAATCGCCATCGCGTACCCGATCGCTTTTGCCCGGCGTTGGGTGGAGGATGGCGACGATGTTTACTTCCGACATGGTTGCTTGTTAGTTGATGGTCCTTCTGATTGATTGTTCTTCGGAAGCAATTCGCGATGGTGTATGAGAGCAAGAATACCTCGTCAAAGACTCAAAGGTCTACTTCGTACATGATCGAGAGGGGTTCACAGTGACCGAAGTGGCGTCGCTGACCACCGTCGGTTAAGGTTGGGCCGTATTTGCGTGTTGCAAAGAGCTGTAGGGGGTAAGGTACGCCGACGCACTCGGTGTTACGACTCCAGCACTCTTCGCGAGTCGTTCGTCAGGCCCAGTGTCGCGTGTTCCAAGCAGCCTGATGATTCTGCAGGTGTTGGTCTATCGCCAAGTGCTGCTCTGATGCAGTTCTGAATGTGAATGTGAAGGATGATCTTTTAACCGACTCATTTAGCCAAATTTCGAGCTCTGCTTCTACGTCTTGCATATTCACTCGGCCAGAACATCGATATACACATATACATCCCCTTTCGGAACAGGGCGACGGAGGAGCGCGAGATCACTTCATCGTCGAATCTGACTTTCACACAATCATGTCTCCAATCGCCGTCTCGGAACAGCCATCGTATAGCATCGCCTGCATAGGAGCAGACGGCATCGGTCCAGAAGTTGTCGATGCAGGTGTTCAAGTCTTGCAGACACTCAGCGATGCCGATGGCTCTTTCAAGCTGAACTTTGAACATTACGACTGGTCATCCGAGACGTACAAGAAGACTGGAAAATACATTCCCGATGGAGGTTTGGAGACGCTGAAGAAGCATGATGCGATTCTGTTTGGAGCTGTTGGTGCGCCGGGTATGTTGAGATGATCCAAGACGTGATCGTTGATGCACGTCTTAACTTCGCTCCCAGACGTTCCGGATCATATCTCTTTGTGGGGCCTCCGTTTAGCCATCTGTCAGCCATTCCAGCAATACGCAAACGTACGGCCAACACGAATCTTCAAGGGAACACAATCGCCACTTCGAAACGCTTCCACAGGAGATCTGGACTGGGTGATTATCCGCGAGAATAGCGAAGGAGAGTACGCAGGGCAAGGTGGTCGTTCACATCGTGGCCTACCGTGGGAAACTAGCACAGAAGTCGCCATCTTCACCCGGCATTGCGTGGAGAGACTCATCCGATTCGCCTTCGAGACGGCACAGAAGCGACCAAGAAAGCTGCTGACCGTCGTTTCCAAGTCGAACGCTCAACGGTTCGGCATGGTCATGTGGGATGAGATCGCCACCGAGGTTGCCAAAGACTTCCCAGATGTCACTGTGGACCGGATGCTGGTGGACGCCATGACTTGTAGAATGGTGCTACAGCCCGGGACGATTGACACCATAGTCGCCACGAATCTCCACGCGGATATCCTTTCCGACCTTGCAGCCGCACTTGCAGGCTCCATCGGCATCGCGCCGACGTCGAACCTTGATCCGACTAGGAAGAACCCCAGCATGTTCGAGCCAATCCACGGATCCGCTTTCGACATTGCAGGGAAAGGCGTGGCGAATCCTGTCGCGACGTTCTGGACTGCTGCTGAGATGTTGAAGTGGTTGGGAGAGGAGGCTGCTGCTGACCGACTTTTGGAGTGCGTTGAGGAGGTGTGCGGGCAGGGCATACTTACGAGAGATCTGGGAGGCAAGGCTAGTACTCAAGAGGTTACCGATGCGGTGTGCCGAGAGATCAAGAAGGTCTACAAGAAGTAGAGGGCCGGTCTTTGCAGAATTGCAGCGTTGATGTGGAGTTCTTTCATGCATCTGCTTGGCAAGTGCTTCGTTGTCATGCAGCAACGATATATTTGGATTTACGAGGACATGTTGGTCTCGTCAGACTGATCCCAAGCGGGTAGCAGTTCGTATTGCTCGCAGTAGTGTATATGCGTTCATGCGCGGTGAGAAGGAAGCATCTAGGGTCGAGTCCCTTCGAGGGCAGAAGAAAGACTACTTGAAGAGAAATGTGGCGTCCCATTACCTACAGATCTGCATTTAGCAAGTTGTTATCGTTGTCGACCTCCCAATGCTGCAGAGGATTCACCCTTCGTATTGGATCTGTTGATCTATTGATGACCCTCTCTGAATCTCTGATGCTCAATCCTTGGACCATGTCGTCGGATCACGGATGTTCAAAAATCCCTAACGATTTAGTAGCCGCTTGTGGATAAGCTTGACGCAAGCCAAGGGTCTTGCCCCACTCGGATGTGCAGATCATGCGAGCACCGAGCGGCCGCGTGCAAACTCAAACATAAATATAGCACCTCAATATAACATCCTTGACGGGAAATGTTCTCCGTCATGTGGAGAAGGGATCAACGTGGAAGAATCACGTCCATCCTCGTATCCAGATATAACCTAATTCGCGCAAGAGCCAAGTCTCGACCCGAGCAGGACAGTTTGAAAAAGAGGTATAAATTATTGCCGTGTCCGTCGGAAAGATCAATCCATTTCACAGCAAAAGCATTCCATCTCACCCACGACCAAAAGATCCCGATCCACGACAAGACACCACCTCGTCTCAACAAAAGCAACCAACACCACCACCAAAATGCTCTCCAACTACTTGATCCTGGCTGGCGCAGCTGCCCTCACCAACGCCATCGCCATCCCTCAATTGGATTGCAACTACTTCGCTGTCGAGAACTTCTCCTTCGGCTGTACCGGCGCCTGCTACTTCGCGTTCAACGTCACCGTCGTGGGCTCGGAGGAAAACCACCCACCCGTCGACACCCTCACCCAATGCAAGGGCAACACCACGGTTGCCGAGTACTTCGACTGCACCCACATCTCCGAGACCCAGTCGATCGGCGCATACATCGACGAGAACAGCCAGCTCCAGCTCGCGTACTACGTCCACGCGGATAGCGGCGACCATTACACGTACTTTGGAAACACCACGGTCTACTCGGCTACCGGATACCACCCTGAGCTGCAGAAGCCCGACTTCAACGTCCCCGAGAACAGGGCTACTGTCTAGATGGAGCGTGAGACATTGGATGTCTGCGATGGATTATGAATCAGCTGCTGGCATAGTGTGGAGCGTTCAGAAGCGATGGCATTACGAAAAAATTGTGTACGTACTCATATAATCGGTTATTATCTGTACTGTATAGAACCAAAAGCTACAATGGCAAATTCCTCACTTTGGCTTGTGACCTCATATCATCGGCGACTTCGCACCTTGAACAATCTGTTGTACTCATCTTCATCTTCCTCCCACCAAATATTGATCGAACATTCGAGCCAGCATTCGCAGTGACACACCACACACCCGCCGATACCTCAAAAAAAAAGTGGTGACAAGAGGCAGCAACCCGCAGCTCGCAGCTTTAATTCATTGGCCTGGGAAGCGAGGTGGTCGGGTTACAAGGAAGCCAGGTCACAAATGTCGGGAAGTGGAGAGAATTGGCCGAACCACAGCAACTTCCAACTTCACCTCTCCTCCAACCGTAGACTGGATTCCATCGCAGGCGACCAGATGTATATTCTTTGCGCACAAAGTCATTCGGAGTATGCAGAGGCGCTTTGCAAGGCTGTCGCCTACTGCCCCTTGAAAGATGGCCGGCGTGCGTACATCGAGCATCACGGCAGACGTTCACGCTCGAGCATCCTTCACCAGCTTCAATCGTCCCTCACACACAGCATCGGGAAACCTGAGACTGCTAAGCTGGGATTTTCACGTTCAGTGCTGACGATGCATTGCTTCTGCAGGCGGCTGTTACGGCCAACACATGAAAATGTCTCGATGTGGCGTGGCGATGAGTGCGTCCATCAAAGAGTGTATGCCATCGGTATGAAGTTCCACTCTAGCAGAGAGATATTCGAGAAGTACTGTGCTGATGAGATACCAGACAAAGGAATAGACCGGACGACAGTATGAAGAAGTATCTTCACGATCCGGCGTTGTCCGGAACATTCGGCATTTGGTAAAGTCCTCTTTGCTTCCAGTGCTGAGCGTCGTCAGCATCCATCTATGCCTACTGAGTCAAAATGATGTTCAACTCCATGCAGGCCAACAGCGTGCCAAACCGACACCGTTACTGCATACGGCGGAGCTGGGAGTAACGCGACTGGATGTTTTCCAATATGACTGCGATTGGGTCTACGTCTCGCGGCGGGAGAAGAAGCCCAGAAAGGTAAGGTACGACGGCCCGGATTTGTTCTTGCTGAAAGTATGATGCATTCATGCTCTTCCGTCTTCCATTTCACTTCATCATCTCTCACATCTATTTCATCGACTGTGCTCCCGCGATGCAAGGCTTCGATTCGGAAGGCCAACCGACGATGCAAACTCTGAATCACATTGAACATACCATGAATACTGCCATCAGAGAAATGAATCCCGATTCTTGCGACAGCGACGACTTTGAGAGATGGCATCACGGTTGAGGAAGTGGGATGCTGGGTATTTGCCGTGATTTGGAGGAGCATCCGTGGTAACATCTTTGTGAGCTCCCTTGCTCCATTGAAAAGCGCTGGCAGCCAATCTTTAGTATGCAGCACTGCATCGACCGGTTTCCTCTTCCTTGCTACTCCATCGGAGACCGAACTTCATCGATGAGCATCCGCGATACCTTCTTTGTGAGCTCCGTCGCTCCATTGAAGGGCGCTTGCATCCAATCTTCGCAGTGTTCAGCGCTGCATCGACCAGTTCCCTCTTCCTTGCCACGGCGTCGGAGAGGTATTCCCATCCATTTGTCCAGCGTGAATATACTACAGAATCAACAGTCATGCTAGTGATCTCAGTGTCCTGTCCTGTCCCGTCCCGAGTCACTCTTCATTTCTGTTTGGAAACAAAAGGGTTGTCAGAATGCTGTGATTCATACAAGAAAAGAGAACCTTGACCCGCGATTGATCATCTGTTGATCTCGCTTTGTAGTCGGCCTTGCTATGTAGACTGAAGTAAGTACTCTATGCCTTTGACGGCGCCAGTCGCCGACCGATATTACCGAAACACACTGCGCTCACGAAGAGCACGCTGGCGATCCACGTCGCAACTCCCACCGTCTCATGGCTGAAGATGCCCAAGACATCTCCCTCGTCCTTCGATGCGTTGACAGTACCATTGGCCAGCCCATGATTCCCCGCATGGCCTTGTAAAGGCTTTATGCGGGATGGCGTAGGCACTAGAGCTGGGTTGATGGCCAACATGATCGCTGTGCCGCCCACTGAGGCCAGTGCGGAAAGGATGAGGCCTGGAGGAGAACGGTCGATCACGTACCACAGCGCCGGGTTGACGAGTGCGAGAGTCAGAGACAGCTGCAATGTCGACTGCCAAGGCAGCTTGCGAATGGCAAAGGCCAGTCCCACGAACGCTCCAATCGACCTCACAATATCCTGCCAGCCTCCTGTACCGCGCACCTTCCTCTGCTCTTCCTCCTCGTCCACCATGCTGTCTTCGTCCGGCGCCCAGAAAACATCGGCCAATGGAAGCGCCTCACCAAAGACCATAGCCGCCGTACCCCAGAACGCCAGATAGAGCCAGCTGCCGCGGTCGATGTTCACCGGAACTGGTGCAATGTATTGTCGGTCGTGAAGGTGGCTGATCAGTAGTCCGTAGAGGACGCCGACGGAGAAGAGTGCCGCCAATCTTCCAATCAGAGGGAGATAGTATCCCTTGAAACCTGTCCGCCGATTTTGCGGTCGATTGAGGTGCGCGTTGTTGTCTCTTCGTCTGATCTTCCCGTCCTTGCCTCTTTCAAATGTCGGATCTGATGCGCTGCCTCGCGTAAAGTCAAATGAGCGTCTTCCATCTGCGGGCGTTTGAGAACCGTCACCCCGTGGTGTTGGATTGCTGGTCTCTGTGCCAAAGCCTGCTGGCTGGTAGATGCCGAACAGGGTGGAGGTGGTGAGATTGAGGAAACTTCGACTTCGGGAGGGCGTTTCGCTCGTGTCGGTTGTGAATCTGTCGAATGATGTGTCCAGGCTTGTGGGAAGTTGTGGTGCGTCCCCGCCGGTGGGAGTCGGCGGTCCCGACGAGAGTTCGAATGGGCGTCTCGGTCGTGGTTTGAGCACAATCTCCTCCTCGTCCTCGTCTGGATGGCTCATTGTGGTTGAAGCCAAGGCGATGGAAGGGTCTTATTTCTGCCTTGCTATCCTTTTTCGGACAAGGCTCGTTTGCAGTGTGAGAGTCCAAGCAGGTGGAGGACGAGACGAGCACGCGCACAGAGCACAGAGGCAGAACTTATTTCTCTTGCTGGCGCCGGGTGTAGCGGGTCGTTCCGAGTCGATAGATCGGGGATGGATCAGGTGGTGGTATGATGGGCGGAGAACGACTGGCAGGTAGTATGTGAAGAGGAGGAAGAAGAACTGATGGAGCAGATGAGATGGAGGAGAGGTGGAGTCTTGGCAATGTGCTCTTTCGTCACGGCAACCACTGCGAGGGAACAAAGAACCGAATTCAGTTCAGCATGTGAAAGTGGGAGAGCTTCTTCGGCTGTGACGACAAGGGTTCCGAATTTGCGGGGAGCTAGAACTACCCGCGCCCGCGCCTAGGTGCCCTGTCCGGATTCAGGGTCGGCAACGGCAGAAAAAAAGTCGCCGACACACAATAAATACTCTTGAACTCACCTGAAAATACAAGACCCAAGGACATATCATCAAAATGGCGGCACAACACGGTGCAAGGGCGATGCAGGTCCGCATACACCTGAAATCAAAGGATGGCGAGATTGAGCTTCCCGAGCAGACTGGACCGATTCTGGTGTCTACAGGTAAGTCTGAGTGAACTTCGATATGAGTGCTGAACACTAACATCTTGCGCAGAACTCAAACGATACCAACTCTCTACACTCGTCAACAGACTTCTCGAGACCGAAAGACCTGTCCCTCTGGAGTTCCTCATCAACGGCCAATTCCTCCGCACATCTCTCGACGAGTTCCTCACGCAAAACGGCATCAGCGCGGAGGCAACGTTGAATGTCGAATACGTCAAAGCTCTTGTTCCTCCGCTTCACGTCGCAAGCTACGAGCACGACGATTGGATCTCCTCCGTCCATGTCCTCTCTGCTAGCTCCAAAGCCGCGAAATGGGCAAAGACCACTTCTCCAGTCCAGAGCAGACTTCTCTCAGCATCTTTCGACGGCAGCCTTCGCATATGGAACATGAGCTCAGAAGTCGTGGCCACTGGTCAATGGCATCGAGGTGCCGTCCACTGCGCCAAATTCCTCTCTCCTACACAAGTGGCCAGCGCAGGCATGGACAAATCTGTGCGAATCTGGGACTTTGAAGATGCGGAAACGGGAACCGGCTCGCTGAAGCCCAAATTGGAACTCGTCGGCCACAGATCAGTCACGGATAGTCTAGCAGTCCACACTCCATCCTCCCGCATTCTGTCCGCTTCAGCAGATAACCGCATTGGATTCTGGACAACGAAGAAGTCCGAAGCTCCAGCTGCACCTGAAGCGCGCGCTCCCACAGCGAACAAGCGCCGCAAACTATCTGGTCCACAAACCTCGGTCGCTCAAAGAGGACCTCTCGCTATGTTAGAGGGCCACAAGCAGGGCGTGAAGGAAGTCTGCTTTGATGAGAATGACGCCACGGTAGCATACAGCGCTTCGATTGATCACTCCGTGAAGACGTGGGACTTGACGACAAGCCGATGTGTGGACACCAAGACTACGAATCAAAGTCTGATGGCTCTTTGTCACCTTCCAGAACACTCATTGATCGCCACGGGAGGAGCTTTGCGGTACATTGACCTGGTGGACCTCCGCGCTTCAGCGACGAAAGTTAGCGCTTTACACTGCAGTGGACACACGAACTGGATACGATCGATCTCCCGGGACCCTACATCGAGTTATCAATTCATCACAGCCAGCGACGATAGTACATGCCGGATTTGGGACATTCGGTCGACGACTAGCGAAGCGGGAGGTGGACAGGTCTCTACGCCAGTGTATGTCGTTGAGAGAGCGAGTGAGAAGGGTGCGAAGCAGGAACAGGGATCAGAGTCAACGGTGTACTCGGTGTGCTGGGATAAGGAGGTGGGTGTGGTCAGTGGAGGAAAGGACAAGATGTTGCAGATCAATCAGTCGCCGGCTTGAACAGGTATTTATCCATCCAAATTGGCTGTGTGATCTCCAGAGCGGCCTCCTCTTCTTTCGTTACTCCTCCATGTCCAACCAACCTGGCTGCATGACTACAGCCCTCTCTTCACTCATCCTCCATCGGCGTATCTCGGGCGCCCGATATCTGCACCTCCATGCCCGCCTCATTCTCGCTCGCGTCGTCCATAGTCTGGCTGTCTGCGGTGGTTCCTGACGGCTCGATCGCTCCCCCTGAGCCATTCTGCTCATCTATGCCCATAGCATACTCAGGTGCAGCGTTAATCTGTTGATGATGCGAACCGGTTCCAGATGGCACCCGCAACCCACCGCTCAGCGCACGATTCGTAATTCCCGACAGCAGCGCCGCATACGCGTCCTTCTCATATTCTTCCAGCCAAACCGGCTGTTGCTTGACCGTGTTGCTTGACCGCCACGAAGTCATTGTGAAGCTCAACCATGCGAGGGTCTTCGTGCACGTCTGGCGGGGAGATGAAGACGGTGGCATCGGGCACACATATCTGGACATAGGTTAGCTTCGATCGATATCATCACTGTTCAGAGACATAGCGCACCATGTGGCAGAATTTCGAGATTAGATCTGTTCGAACGTCGAGACCTGAGATCACCCACTTTCTGGCCTCCGTCGGATCGCGTCGGCCCTCCATTTCGAATGTTCGCTTGAGAATGTCGATCAAGAACCCGGCGATGGGGAACTGGTTCTTGTCCATGCTTGATGCGAATGCGTTCGGATGCAAGTCGCCGAAAAGCTTTTCTTGAATCGCCCGCCGCATGTTGGAACGCAGTGACCTGAGATAGGTCCCGACGTCGATGTGGTTGTAGGAGAAGTCGCGGGCAAATCGGTTGGCGAGCGAGGCGGCGGTTCGGGTGGAATTGTCGCCGAAGACGAGGACGATGGACAATCGAGGCAGAGGTCGCTGTCTGGAAGGATGTGAGGTCAGTATGGAGTGGTAGATGAGACGCAGGCTGGCTTGTTGGCCTACGGGTTGATCCATCGACGCAAGGTGAAGCCGGAAGGGTCGGTCCTGATGAGTTCCGGCCAGACATCTCGTGGCTGCAATCATGTTAGCTGTTGAGGTAGAGATGCTATGGTGGAAATCGTCGCACGTATCGCCCGATCCATCCCTCTGGACTTGAGAATCGTCTCCCAAGTCTGATCGCGTTCGCTCCAGTAGTCGTCTTCGTGCGTACCATGGCAATGGGCTTCGCGCGTGACAGTGCGTAAAGGAGAAGTCTGTCCAATCTGGCTGAGAGCAAGTATCGTGTATGAGAGCAGAGTGGAGGAAACGTTGCGAAACAAAGTGAAGTGAAGTAATGACTTGTTTGTCAAGCCAAGCCAAGCCACAAAGCTCCTGCTCAATGCAACCATATGTGCCTGCCTCTTTCAGCTGAATTCACTCCCCTCACCGAGACAAGCGCTATCTGCAAGTGCGCAAACCATTGTTGAAAACTCACAATCTTCCTGATCTGCTCTCAAATGCTCGAATCGAAGGGTATCCGCGTCACATGGCAATCGGCCTGTCCAAGCTTGCGCTTGTCCTGTAGATTGCTCGTGTCTCAAAACGTGGCCAAATCGCCGACAACAAACATTTTAACGCCGTTCCCTAACCTCATCCAATTCCTGGTTTGCTCATCGTCGACGAGAACAGTCCGCCTCTTTCCAGCTCACATGAACATCTTCGCGACTTGAAACAGGCTTCCCGCGCCTTCCATCAAGCCTCCACCTCCGAATCCTCCCAGATCTCCCATGTTCCCATAGCCTTCACTGCCGTAATATCCGCCTCCCATCTTCCTCGCCATTCCTCCCATGCCCAATGCACTGCCCAGACTCACCGGAAGTCTGAACCCAAACTGCTTCAAGATACCTCCAATCGCACCGCCCGCGCTCAACATTGGCACGACGACAGCAAAGAACGCCTTAACGGGATGTCTCCTCGCATAAGCCCACAGATCCTTGATCATCCGCTGCAGTTTGTGAAGTAAGGACTTGATGTATCCGTCTCTCGGCCGTCTCTTGTAGTATGACGAACTGCTGCTCGATCCGAATATGCCACGTGAACTGCCGCCTCCTGCGAGATTGCCGAAGAAGCTCGCGCCAGATGCGGAGCGTGTATTCCTGTTGCTGCTACTTGCGGCGGGTCGTACGTATGCGCCATTGGACCTTGTGCTTCGAGCACTTCGTGTGCTGCGGGCGGGAGAAACGCCTCGACTACCGCCGCCGTGATAGGAGTTGGACCGCGGAGTTAGGTAATCGTCTGATTCGAAGAGACCCATGGCGGGCAATGCGCTATGCGCTGGCTCGCCGGGAGGAGGGATCTGGGGTTGATTCGCTGGCTGAGGATCAACGATCGGAAAAGCTTGAGTAGCTTGGGTTCGAGTACTTGTAGTTGCTCATCAATGTGCAAACTGCTGTTCAGGATCTCGTGAAGATTTGCGAATGTCTTGTTCAAGATGTTGATGGACCTCACCGCTGTGGCTGCAAGGGTTCAAACTCCGATTCCGCTGTTGCCAAGACTCTTGCGCGGGCGAAGTTGGTCAACTTCCCGATGAGTCGGTCAACATTCGAGATGCCTTGCGGGCACTGATGGCGATGCCTCTTTCCGCGGCATCACGGGAGTGTGGCGATTGTCAGAGCATGGAAGACTACGGATGACGATCAGGTCCATCGGCATTGTCCTGATATACAACAGTACAGTGTTCTTGGCGATATTTGAATGGCCAATGCTGAGATGCTCGGAGATTTCAGCCCGAGAGGACCTCAGAGAGTGATGTGCACGACTCTACTGGAGCTAGATGCACCTGGCGAGCGCTACTTATACCGCTATCATGTTCACGGTATTATGTGCAGGTACATGCACGTCGAAACCCTCGGGGAACTGGTGTATTCAATGGAGTTTTCCTTTTGGCAGCGCTCTCTCACATGCGCTGGCACTGTTACGAGCGATGGAGTTCGGGACGCTATGATATCTTGATTCGCATTCTGGCCTCCAAAGATGACAGAAAGACAGCGCCGCGGGTTTGTAATTGTGAACTCGTGATGCGCTTCTGCTATTGACGCTGCCTAGCAGCACCATCCTTAAAGAGAAAACACCGAATCCACGCAGACGCAGGCCCGCTCCGAGATAATGCTCGCTGGAAATTCAAACCTATCAACAACCTATCTCCCGTTCCCTTGCGACATAGTCTCGATCCTCCGCCGCCTCGCTCGTGATCCCTGCGGCTACATCATCTACACCTTCAGCAACGATCTGCTCTCGGCCGTCCTGTGACATTTCTTATTCGACACTCTCAATCCAAGCACTTCAACGGATGCGGATTGAACTGGAAGACGACACACTCTCCAATCCAGAATCCTCCGCGTTTCTGATCCGATCCGACATCGCAGCCTTCCACTGTCTTCATGAATCCCTCCTTGCAGCCCGCAGCGTCGAGATGGGTCGAGATCGGACAATTCGGAACCGGGCGCGCGGCGACTTGCATCCAGACATCGCCGACAAAGCTGCCGACGCCGCCTGAAGTGGACTGGTCTACGGAGAAGAGCACTTGAGGGGAGCAGAATTGATCGACGGCGTTGGTGGCGGCTGCGTGGGGAATGGAGCGGCAGGCGTTGTAGCAGAGGAGGTCGTACGTCTTCTGGTTGAGTGAGGGCACGGCGGTCGTGTTGTGGGAGGTGTGGCGAAGAAGCTCGGTTGGAATTTTGAAGTCGGGGACGAGAGGGATGGCGGCGACGGCCATGAGAATGGTGATGAGAGTGGTAATTACGTGAGTCATTCCGGAGAACATGTTGGGTGGATTTTGTTGTGGTGGTTGGAAGTTGGATGTGTTGTAGTTGAAGGGTTGTTGAAGTGTATGGGTTGATGAAGTGTAGGGGTTGTTGAAGTGTAGGGGTTGTTGAAGTGTAAGGGTTGTTGAAGTATATGATAATGGTAAAGTTTGAGCAAGGTGAAGAGATAATCGAGGGCTATGTGAAGGAATAAAACGAATCACAGACTGCGCCACGAGTCACCGCCTCATGACTACTGTAAGATGAGGCCCGTGAATACCCCTTCACCCATCCGAGCTTGTGAAGAGAGCAACGGGTCAGCGACCGCCTGCGGCATATGCTTCCGCGAACAAGGCGACGTCCAAAGAATCCACATAGGATTGGGGCGTGTCCCGAGAGTGAAGATGCAGGACCGAGAAGTCTTCACATGCAAGATCCGCCACACGATAGACATGGCAAACATTCGACGGTGTATCGCGCACAGATCCTGAGTGACACGAGGCTGTGGTCAAGCTTCATTGCATATTAGCGATTGCTCGAACTGATCTGGCTATCTGTGCCCATCTCATCATTTCATCATCACTGTGATGAGTTCAGAGGTCTTCCGCATCCTGGACATCGAAATCCTCACGCGTCAGCAACTGCCCATCCAAAATCCGACCCATGTGACTCTTTCCGATCCCCTCTCCGTTCCGCCTAATCTTCGACATGACGACCTTCATGAATTCCACCGGACTCTTGGATAGACCCGAACTTCCACCTTTCCGGCCGCGTCCATCCTTCAAGATGAACCCATCTCCGGCAATCTCCCATCCGTCTTGAGCTGTCTCAGTCGATAGTCCAAGGAAAGCGCAGGTGGCCAGATAGTCGTCGTACGAGCTAATATACAGCTGACCGGCGAACAAGTTCAGCGGAACTGCCAATTGACGCGGCAACGTCAGTGGTGTAGTCCGGCTGGGGACTGTGTAGTAGTCAAGTGCGTCCTGCGATTTGTAGGCCATGTTGCATCGCGGCTTGTAAAGATGAAGAGAAGTGTTGGCGGAGTTCGCGAAAACCTTCAGTAAGGCGCAAGCTTCGACAGGGCTGACGATCAGCAGCATGTCGATCATGCCTGCGGCATGTCTCGACACTATCCACTGAACCGGCCGCTGGTACGAATCGGAGTTGGTTGCGTTCTTCTGCGAAGACTGCTTGACTGTTCGAGCAAAGTCTGCTGAAGCAAGGACGTTGTTGCCTCCCAGGCGGCCAATCTCAAACTCCTTAGCAGCACTTGTTCCGCTCAACGCTTGGAAGACTGGCATGTACTTCTTGGAGGTGCTCGCGAACTTGCCGTAACGAGCAAACGCGATAATGTCGGCGTGAACTTCGTGCGCCGCAGGGTTGGCTGGGTGCGGCCGCTGTACTTCCCGCTCCTGCTCAATTTCTGGCGAGAGCTCCCGCTCCTGTTCTTCCTGCAATGTACTGGAGTTGTATTGCAGCTCGTCGAATTCTCTGCAGCGCCCAGCAATAGCGCGGGAACGAGGATCATCGTCGGCATCGAGCTGCGTCAGCACTGTATCGATTCGACCAAGGCGTGGCTCGTATCGGTCTTGTACAGTCTGTGCTTCGTCCTCGAGAAACTTCTCGGCGTCTTCTTTGCTCAGACAGGTGACCCCGTTGTTGACGGCCTCATTCCATATCCTGCTCTGCTTGATGAAGCGCTGGCCTTGAACTGACCAAAGGGGAATCGAACGACGAGCGTCTTTGTACTGCTCGGCAATGCTCCAGTGAAGGACGTCCGTGACGGTGATGGACGCTGTTGTCGGCTTGGACGTGCACTCCATGATCTTTGTCCTGATCTCTTCGGAGACGAGGAACACGACTGTCTGGCCTTTACCGAGCTTCCTCAACCTCATACATGCTTGAACTAACCTGTCCTTCGTCAGGCCTGCACCGAGTGTGACTGCCGCGCGGTAAGTAGTTGGCAGCTTGAGATCGATACCACGAGTATGAGCTTCGTCGAGAAAGACGATGGTGCGGTCCAGTCGAGCGGCGAAGGGGGATGTTTGCAGCGCCTCAACACCGCCATGACGGTCGACCACGGTAAGCTCATCGTCATCGTTGCAGTACACTGCGGCATCCTTCTCAGGTCCAAACAGCTGCAACCAAGCGCGAGCAACGCCTTCGTTATCGTCCAAGATCTGTGCACCGACGTCAAGGATGACTTCGGGTGTTGGCTTCAGACTCATCACGGTGGCGAGAATCTGGGAAACATCATTCGACGCTGTACCTCCGATACGTGGCATGATCTCCACCGTATTGACTGGCTGGAGAAGATGATCCAGTACTAGAGCGTTGGTGTGCTTTTGGCTCTGAAGGTCGAGATGGCAGACATCCAAGGGCAGCAAGATGCGAGAATCATTGGTGCCGCTGAAGCCTGTAGTAGGCCGGTTCTTGGCGACTCCAATATCCCAGCCGGAGGTGGAGAGCTTTTCTGGGAATTCCTTCATCTCCTTGGGAAAAACGACATGCCCAAGAAAGTAATCGACCACGTTCTTGGCGTATCGCAGATGCGGAAAGACCTCAATCATGCATTGAGGACGGTCTTTGAGATTGATGCCTTCGATCTGGCGAAAGGCGAGCGGGAGATCTGGTGCATCTTCGACCCAAGCCCGGTATTCGGACCCAGCTTGATCAGACTTAGTCAGATGACCGAGCGCAGTGAAAAGGTCGTCGTCACACAGGCCTTGATAGTAATGGCAAAGCGAAGTGAGAGCTATAACCACGTCCGGATGGCTGAATTCGGCTCGCGGGCTGGCAATATCTTTCGCTCTGAAGGGAACCGCTAGCTTGGTAGGTACAGCCCTGCTGGCGGTTCCGTAATTCACTCGCCATCGCTTCTGACCGAACACGAAGCGGAGCACACCACAGGCGAGTAGCCCTCTCAACAGGAGCAACGATGACTTGGTGGACTCGTTCAAGAAGCCGCCATTGCCAGCGGCTCGGACAGCGTCGACTTCTGTCTCGTCAAGATCAAGCTTAGTCAAGTACGTCAGCACCGCAGCACGAATCGGTTTGGGCTGTCTCGCGATGATGGCGAAACTGTCGAGTCCAGTGGAGCAGATGTGCTCTGCAATGAGCTGGATCAGAAGATCAGCAGCCTCCGGGCTCAAAATGCGGAGACGGGGAAAGCTGCCAGAAGCGTGACTATCAAGTTGAACCGACTGGGGATGTAGCGCGATGACTTGTGGCGAAAGCTTTCGCGTCAGCTGCAACACTTGCTGCAGCAGAGTCCAACGCTCTGGTGCCATCTCGATCGGACCTTGTGTGCCCATGGTATAGATCAGTTCAAACTTGACGCTGAAGTTCTCATCGCTCTCGTCGACAATGTCCCGCGAGCACGAATTGAAGAAGTCCTGGGTGCGCATGAGTGACTGTCCGACGGAGCCCTCACCCTTGCCAGTGATGTAACACTCCGGGCCCATCAATTTGAAGGAAAGAAGATGCTCCGGCTGGACGAGAAGCACACCTCCTTGGGCCATACATTGCCGAACAATGGTGTCCACGACCTTGGCAGCGGGGAGACCAAGCTTCAGAGAGCGTGAGACCGGTAGGTAGCACACGCGACGACCAAGAAGGCCGCCCAGCTTCGCCTTCAACATCTCCGCCATTTGCTTCGACTGTGGTTTTGCAACAACGACTCTAACAAGCTGAGAGCCGTCTGCCAGTGCTGCAGCCACCATCGGAACAATGACCGATGACTTTCCTTCGCCCATGTTCAGCTGCATGACAGAGTTGCGACCATTTGGCGGACTTCTCATCTCG
This sequence comes from Zymoseptoria passerinii SP63, assembly GCA_000223825.2. Taxonomy (NCBI): domain Eukaryota; kingdom Fungi; phylum Ascomycota; class Dothideomycetes; order Mycosphaerellales; family Mycosphaerellaceae; genus Zymoseptoria; species Zymoseptoria passerinii. Next base: position 25,641 of record AFIY01001352.1, on the reverse strand, counting down.
CGGGCGATCTGCTCCTGGACGTCGCGTATAAGAATGCCGCTCTCCACTTCCATCAGTAGGGAGTCGGGGTGATCCTCAGGGCGCCAGTTCCGGTGACCAGGATTCTGAGTCTCTCTCGCCAGATCGACAGCAGAATCAGCGACCGCCATCATTCTCTGAGCGTGCTGGAGGGAGCTCAGCGACAATGCGTACCTCAAGATGCAGGATTTCCACGCGGCTGGCAGATTTGGCCAATGTAGGCGGTTCAACTGTTCAAGAAACAGCATTGGACACACTCTGGGCCAATGCCGAACGGTGTCGGCGCCCGTATGAAGGTCGCCTTGTCCCGCCACCTGCGCAACGGCGGCTGAAAGATCCTCGTATAGCGAGCTGGCATAGGTCTTGCACGACTCGTGGTACTCGCTGAGCATTTTTGACGTGACATTGCATTGCAAGAGACCCTCTCCCATAGTCTCCAAACACACCTTGCTGCTCCGCAGGTCCTTGGCGTACTCTGTCTCGTATGTGGAGCCATTTGTTGATCCTTCAAGTTGTTGGAGCAGGGCTTCAAGTCGATGGGATGTTGCAGGCTCATGATCCTCGGTCGTGGCAGAGTTGGAGGGGGGAAGAGTTGGGCAGCCTTGAGCCGTCAAGGGTGAGAACCGGGAGAAAAGATCGTCGAGCGAGATGTAGCCTTTTCGAGTGAACGTTTGCGCAGTCGGCATCATTGCCACCGTACCTGGAACAATAGTTGGGATCTTGCTCAAAGCAGAGACGGCATTTGCCAGCTTCTCAAGGTATTGAGAAAAGAGGTAGTTGTCGTACCAAATCTTGAACCTGGCCTTGATCGGGTCCATGGCTCCAGCAACGTTGAAGTACACAGACACATCTGTAATGTCTGGAGCAGACGGCACCTCGCACCTCCACTGCGCTCGAATGGCGTCGACGAATCGAGTCACATTTCTGCTGACGTTGGAATCGTACTCCTGTTGGCGCTGACGGCTCAAGGCGGACTTTGACTGATAGGCGGCTCTGGCTATTTGCATCTCGGGGCACTGATGCAATGCACGCTTGTGAGCCATAATCATGGTGCGGAGCTGGCCGTTCTCTGACGTGTTCCCGAGGCACGGCTGCAGCGTGGCTGAGCCGTTGGGGCCCTCCGCCAGCGGCATCTCGCTGCCATGTGAGAGCAGAAGTCCAAGTAGCTGTAGTACGGGACGCTCTAGGTCCGACCAAGCCATGGTAGAGAGCCACATGATGAGGTCGAACATGTGAGCGCGACATGTGGGCTTGTCACGAAGAATCTTGTGCAGCGCCATGAAGTTTTGGCAGATCCAAGTGCCTCGATTCTCGGTCCAGTCTGAATCGTAGCGGAGTTGGTTCCATGCCACTATATGCTCGGGTCCAAAGATGAATTTCTGCTTCTGAAACATTGCCCATAGCCCGTTCGAAGTCGTCGAATCCCAATGGAGTGCCACTGATCCGGAACCGACTCGATTTGCCATGGTAAAGGCATCGCTCGCTCGTTGAGAGTCTTGCGCCTGGTCTCGACTCTGGTATAAAGCATCCTCTAGGGTAGTGTGATACTCGGCACCGAAAGTTGACACTCGGAAAGGAGCTGTGCGAATACGATCACGGTGTAGTAGATGAAAGTTGATTTCCGGTAGTCGCGGGATCTGAACGCAAGAGTCGGGGTAGAAGATCTTCGATTGGTCCCATTGTGCAAAAATGGCCTGTACTGCCTCCCGCAGAGTTGCGTGCTGAGAAAGGAATCCAATCTTAGCATTCCAATCGACTGTCTGCATAGAGCACTTGTTCCTTGGATAGTGCTCTCGTGCCGGGCAGACCTTTGCAATGAGGGCAAGCACATCGACTTGTGCTTGTGTCAGCTGATCGAAAGACCGCACGGCGGCAGACTGGAGGATCGTGATCGCTTGCTCTGTGCCGCTCTTGTGTGTGAGAGGGTCCGGTAGGCAGAATGACGTGAGCGCATGGAGGTATGCAACATAAAGTCTGCAATCGAGACTTCCATTGTCGATCAGACGCCCAAGGCTGTCGTCCACGACCAGCAAATGGACTTTGCTAATTGATTCGGGATCAACGCATACACGCATATGCTGACCAGCTTTGGCGTACGAGACGGTGCCCTGCGGTACGATGGCCGACCGACCACCGGTCTTGAGATGTTTGATCATAAGCTTGTTCTCCAAACCAAGAAGTGTACCCACAGACTGGCTTTCATCAACGAGCATGTCGCGGAACTCCCTGGATCGCAGGATTGTTGTGCCTCGAGTGATGTGGAAACCAAGTTTGACGCTCGGCAGATGGAGCTCGACGTTCAACTCCGCGCCAGAGGGGCCAAGCAAGCAATGTATCCGGTCTCGGACAGTCAAAGAGGCGAAGACGACGCTCATAGCTTTCGAAGTAGCGCTACTCATAGCGACCAGAGTAGTCCCATTCTTGCTGAGGCGCCACTTCCCATCAGCTTTCGCCAACGTCCAAATCGGAGAAGACATCGGTCTCAGGGCTTGGTCGATGGGGCGGAATTGGATAGATCCAGAGGCGGTGTCGTACCAGTGAACGAAGCCGTCTGTAAAAGACCGCGGGAACGTGCCACGGAAGAGTCTTGAAGGAATGGTCTCGATTACCTTGCCGTCTTCTGAATGTGCTTGTACGAGAAGGTCCTTATCCCGAGACCGATCATTGTGTCCCAAGCCAAGAAAAATGCTGCTCCCCTCCACGGCCTTCTTCACGGAGTACTGCATTCCTGGGACAGCGGTGGGCATGACTTCGATGGCGGCATGCCCAAAGAGAGTCTTGAACAGCGCCTTGTCCTCGTAGTCTCTCGGCGCGCCTCCTACCGGGACGCCATCGACAAGCAGTTCGCCGGTGAGGGTGTTGAAATGTACCTTCATCTCTTGGCCAGCGGCGCCACCTGCCGTGACCGTGCTCATCCAGTAACCAGCGCCATTACCAAGACGTTGCCAAGGCTGACACGGCGTGTACGCAGCCCACGATGCCGAGACTGCCTTGTCCAGCCCAGAACGGCTCGGTGACATGGTCATCGAGTAGTATCTGTGCAGCACACTCTGAAATCGGAGCGTGAGGAGACCGTCCACTTGGCTTGGCGCCGAGTTCCTGCCCTCACGAAATGCCATTGAGCACTGCCAAAGGATAGATGCGTTCCAATTTGCTTCCATAACGGTGGCCAGATATTTGTCGTCAATGTCGAACGTCATGCCACAGACAAGGGCGACTTCCGTAGCCTTTGCAACGAAGAGAGTTCGGTCCTCCTGGTTGATGGCCTGCTGAGCTTTGTGTCGCAGTACGTGAAGCCAGCCAAAACTGACATTGCGAGCTTTTTGGAGAAATTTCAGGCAGGTTGTTTGGATCTCGGGTGAGTCGCTCACAGATAACAGACGACTTGCCATCGCGGTAAAGATGCACATCGCGCTGGAAGATTCCCAATTCTCCTTAATTCTCTCCAGCGTGTCTTCAAGATTCTGCATCAGAGCAGCTCCAAACGTGACATCGCTCAGCACTTCATGTGATTGGCGAAGATCGCCGGCTGGCTCATGAGGAGGGCCAGACTGATAGATACACTGAAAGAGTACGAGCAGGGTCTCTGGCTTGCGAAAATCGACTGTAGCCATGCCAATCTGCTCGAGCATGTTCTGCCATTGAATCAGGTGGCCGAGTGGTAAGGTACAAAGGTCCCTGTATTCTTCCACAGTCATGGAATGAGGGCACTCATGCAGACTTGCAAGTATCAGGTTCGCATCCGGGCCGGAAGGCGATGCGGCAGGTCGGAACATATATTTCTGAGCCGTCGCGATATGACCCGGAAGCTGATATGTACACATCCTCTCGAGCTTGCCACGGAAGTCGCACGATTTGAAGAATCGGTCGAGGGTGGTATCAAAGTATCGATAATCGCACCCGTTGGGACCACAGATCTCGGTCTTATTGGTCTTGCCGACTTCTTTGGAGCTGTAATGCGTGACAACGTATGGCTTGTTCTCCGACAGAAGGTCCATCCGTCTCGAGAAGCCTCTCGTGTAGTAGCCGGACAATTGCTGGTGCTGAGACAGCGGGTAAGACGCACGCCGACCGGCAGCCACGGATTCGCTCCCGAAAACATCCATCAGGAGGTATAGCAGGGTGTCGCGCCAGTGGGCGAACCATTCGGGAAGCTGTAGCTCAAACACGACCGCCTTCGCCTTGGTTGCGTCGCTTGGAAGTGGCCACTCGTGCACCTTAATCTTCAACGCTTTGGCACGGGCGCTGTAGCCACACTTCTTGCAGCCTGGCTTGTGGACATTGTCCCACAGATCGTTGGTGCGGTCAGTACACACTTCAACATACTCGCACTCTGCCTCTGACTCGTGAAGATCCATCAGGCGCTTGTACTCTTGTTTCTGGCGTTCGAGCTCGGCGATCTTCTCTTTGCGCTCTCGTGTCGCGGTAGCCTCGATAGCAGCCAAAGTCTGTTGGTGCTCGGGTGATGATTCGTAGTATTGTGAGGCGAAGCTGTCTGCACGACTGCAGCTGAAAAGCGTGGTGATGGGAAGCAAGGTGTGGTCACAACGCGAGACCATGTAGATCTCTACATTGCGCAATCGGCTCATGTGACTCTTGCGTGGTAGAAGCAGGTTATGCAAGATCGTATGAGGCACAGATGCGCTGAATCGGCCAAGGAGCGGGCAGCATGCAATCGCCGACTTGTCGCAAGCTATCCAGAGCTCCATCAGAGTCAAGAGCATGATTGAAGATCCTTCTGGGTTGCCGCGGTATTCGCGAGTCGCGTGGCCATGGTACTGCTTCATCAAAGCTTCGAGCCGCGAGCATTGACTACCATCCGTAGTGCCAGAGATTTCAGCGCAGATCCATGTCGACAAATGAGTCTCGACCCATTGCTCGAACACTTGAAGATCGAAGAGGCAGTAGTCCGTGTCGTCGAAGGCGGTACTGGCCAAGGAGGGCAGCTCGGTTGAACTGTATTTGACAAGCTTTGAAGACGGGTTGAAGGTTGAAGACCGTGCGCTCGACGGTCGTGATTGTAGTGCACAGATGTACTCGTCAATCTCTGGCAGAGACATTGACACATCTGCGCTGAAGTTCAGCGAAGACAGCTTTGACATGTTCAAGTCCTTTGTAGCTTGAGCTGCCTCCATGCGTTTTTGCAGTGCGTTGTGAGACGAGATCAAGGTGTTCTTGATTTCACCTCTCGCGTGCAGGAGGTCAGCAGGCTGGTTTGACAACTTCTGCAAGCGACGGACGATCTTGGCGTTCATACAGTCCAACATGTCGCTCGAAAATGACCCAGACACCGCTTGTTTCAGAATGAAGCTGTGGATGTAGACCATACACTCCTTGTAGAGCAGGTTTCCATCTGATAAGTCTCGAGAGAGCGCCAGCTGCATGGTGACTCGGATAAGGAGCCACATCGGTGACCGTCGCCAAGGTCCCTTGGCATCCTTCCAGAGCACATCGTCTCGAGTGTGCTTCAGTATTGTTGTCACTGGCACTGCAGTACCCACGGAGCGGAGGAAACCAGCGAACAGGAGTTCAGTGACGATTCCAGGGTGTGTAGTATCCCGCTCTTCATCGTTATTTTGTCCGCCTTTGCGAGATTGGGGCTGCATTCCCGGCACCGCTTGGATGCTCATTTTGGCCAGGGTGGTGGCGAGAGTGGTCTGAAAGGCGGGTTTGCTGAAGATGTCGACGCCCAGCGAGATTGCGCAGCCTGGAAAGGAGCGGACCAAGCGGCCTGCCGTTGACATAACCTTCTCGTTTGAGGGCGAAAGCTCGAAGGCCTCGAAGAGAACGACATCGTCGGTCTTGGTGATGGTGACGGCGGCGTTCTGCGCACGAATGTGTAACGTGATGCTACCAGACGGGCACTTAGCCAGATTCTCCAGCGTTTGACACAAGGCGGCCACGCTGATGTTGTCAGAACCGCCATATGCACTGTAAGACGAGGTGATAGTCTTTGTGAGTCCATCGAGCGCAACTTTGTGAGCGGCGGTAGGCAACTTTCGCGCAAGTTCTTTCAGTGCCGCAGAGGTCACATTCAGTAGGTTCAAGTCGGAGTCGGTGGGGATGAAATCTGCCGATTGTGGCAGTTGTGGCGGGAGGAATACGTGATGAACAACGTCATCCAAACTCGGCGAAGACAGAGGCGCCATTGTGGCGTGCGTGGTGTCGTCGTTTTCGTCTTCGGATGTGGTGGTTCGGAGTAGGTGTGTGTTGTTGTGAAGTTGAGCTTGCTCGTGCAGAGAAATTTGCAAAGGCAAACGCAGAAGCGCGTTCCAAAGCTGCAGGTATGTCGTCAAGCATGTGGCGCTAGTCCTGCAAGTGAATGATATCCGACCAATGCGTCGGTATCGCCTTTGGCAACAAGCACACCAGAAGGCGCAAGACAACGACAGCAAAAGAATTGACAATGAATCTGATATTGACCAATCTTGTGAAGCGCCAGGCTCCAAGTATTTCTGAGAAATCTGCGGAACGCCGCTTTACTGTGCGGCTTTCCGCCTCCTCCCGTTGGTTGGGGCAACGGGATATGCACGTGGCCGATTCCAGGCGCAGACATGCATTCACCTTCATCTTCGCCGTACGTCGGCGCAATGCCGGAGGGAAGTGATTTCACGGGTAGATCCTGGCACTTGTTGGAAGCTCAGAGGTCTTTCCCGCGTGTTTCGATCCATTGCAGCTGCTTGGTGGCAAAGACTGAGCAGCATGTATCCCAATGTGCCACCGCTTTAAAGTGATTGTATAGACCTCGTTCATGACCAGATGGAGTCGCCTTCGCTCGATCGATGACGGGCGTGTACGCTGATGTGCTCACTTTGTGTAATCGACAGACGGAGACGGCAGGGCGACCGATCATGGAGTGGGGCCGGAAAGGAATGGCATTGGCCGGACATCCAACAGCAGCGGATTCAATCTCGGGTCAACTTGCGAGGATCGACGTGTTCTATTGAGCCAGAACTCACTCAAGACAATTCTCCAAGCAGCATATCTTCATCGACATCCCTCTTGGCCTCCATCTCCTTCTTCTGCTCACTCTTCGTCTCCTCCCCACCCTTTCCCTCCTCACCATCCTTCGCACAACCACAATCGTAAAACTCGCCAATATTCGCGCAATCAAACTCCTCTTTCTTCAAGCTCCTGTTCACCTCATTGTGCACATGACAAGCCCACACCGCCGCCGCACTCCTCGAACTGACCTGCGGTGGGAACTTCTTCAAAATCTCGCCGAAATGATTGGCACACTCGCCGCAAGGGTACAGTCGTTGGAAGAGGTAGATATAGTCTTTCAGTGCCTTGCTTTCGTCGGGGGCGGGAGCGTCGGGGAACTGCGCCATCATTGTGTGGAAGAGTTTCCAAGAGGCGCGGCCGAGTTCCGCTTTGATCGTTTCGTTGCCCAGTTTGGGGGCGATGGCGAGGGATGGTTGTTGATTCGAGGGAGCGAGGACTGCTGCTGCTGTTTTGTGGAGGTATGAGGGAGAGCGGGTCCCGATGGGTTGGTGTCGGAAGTGGGAGACGAAGAGGAGGGCGCCGAGACAGGAGAGGAGAGTGAGGAGGGAGAGGGCGTAGATTCGTCGGGATGGCATGTTGGTTGATGGTAAATTTACTAGTATATGCTGGTCCAAGGTCTGTTCATGATCTCGTGATGTCGTAAGAGTCGTATCGTGGTTGTGCTCATGTCAGGACATTGAGTGAAGCTATTGTCGAGAACAAAGGGAGTGAGAGGTCAACTTAAGTTACGCGAACCGCGTGAGATCGACATTGAACACGCGGGAGGAGCCGGAGCCAGATCAACTTTATCTCGAGTCGCCGACAATGGACCGGGGACCTGGAGGAAGGCGACTGCGAGATCGGCGTCAGGTGTGCGATTTTCAATGCCCGAGATGTAGCTGGTGACCGACCGCACCTGATCAGACATATATATATCCTTACTTCTATAGTTATCATTACAATTTTCTAGTTGTTACATACCAGCTCACGAAGCCAATCACTGCAATGCCGTCCTTCCCACCGCCCGTCGTCAACACCATTGGTATGCCAGATCCCTAATAGACCTCCAAGACCAACATACTGACCTACCAACCAGATTGGGACGACATTGGCTTCAAAGTCCGCGAAGTTATGTCTCCAACGACTTCTCTCCTCCAAAGACTTCTCTCCTCCAACAAGACCTAACACTCCTCCCAGTCAACGGCCATATCGAGTCCACATACTCTGTAAAGACAGGAGAATGGACTCCTCCCAAATTCGTCTCCGACCCGTTCCTCCGCCTTCACGGCATGGCTCCCGCTCTCAACTACGGCATGCAATGCTACGAAGGCATGAAGGCCTCCCGCGGCCCTTCCGACAACACCATCGGTATTTTCCGTCCTCAGCAAAACGCCGAACGAATGCAGCACTCTGCGTCCTTCGTTTCCATGCCGGAAATACCGGTCGAGCACTTCAAGAAATGCGTCCACCTCGCCGTCAGCTTGAACGCAGAGTATGTCCCGCCTCATAGAACGGGCGCGGCGATGTACATCCGTCCATTGCTGTTTGGATCTTCCGCGCAGCTGGGTCTGGATCCGCCGGAGGAGTACACGTTTGTTGTGTACGTGATGCCGACGGGTGTCTACCACGGCGTGCATCCCGTCGCAGCATTGATCCTCGAAGACTTCGACCGCGCAGCTCCCGAAGGTACAGGTTCTGCCAAAGTCGGCGGCAACTACGCACCTGTCCTCCGACACAGCGGCAAGGCGAAGAAGGAAGGCTTCGGCATCACGCTGCATCTCGACTCTCGAACGCGATCTGAGGTGGACGAGTTCAGCACTTCAGGTTTCATCGGAATTCACGGAACTCCCGAGGAAGGCTGCACAGTCGTTGTCCCAGACAGCAAGAACGTCATCAAAAGTGTGACTTCCGACAGTATTTGCCGCATCGCCGAGAGCTGGGGTTGGAAAGTAGAGCAGAGACCTGTACGTTCTACCATGCTGATACCACCCTCTTCGCAATTTCAGGGGTTTAACATCTCACAGATCAAATACTCCGAACTCCCCACTTTCACCGAAATCGCCGCCGCCGGAACAGCAGCTGCGTTGGTGCCCATCAGGAGCATCACCATGCGCTCCAAAGGCGACACTTTCGAGTATCAAGGTGGAGGCGATGAGCCTGGTCCAGCGGTCGTCAAGTTGCTGGCGCAGCTGAAGGGCCTGCAGCAGGGCAAGGTGGAGGATACGTTTGGGTGGGTGGAGAGTGTGAGGGAGTACAAGGTGGGGGAGTATGAGAGTGATGGGGTGAACGGGAAGGGGGTCAATGGGGAGAGTGTTAGCGAACTGCCTTGAGGTCTGTGGGGAGGGAAGGTATGGCGATGGTCCGAGCGGGCTGCGATGAGTGTGAATAAGCACCTGTTGTCGAGACGTATGTACTTCCGGGAGCAGAGCAGACATTACGAGACTATCGATACGAGACTATCGATACAACGCAATCCGGCCTTTTCGGCACGAATACTCATGATATGGACCTCCTTCGGCCTGCTTCCAGCATTGTGTCTAGTGTTGTATGAGGTCTTCGCACGCAAATCTGAGTAACATCCATCGAGTTCGTCTGGGAGTATTAGTGCAGCCATGAGATATCTCCGATGTGTACATTTTCTACAGGAGACACGCTTTCCATGCAACGCTGTAATGATCGCATCTCTCTTCCGTTTCACTCTCATCATCCTCCGAGGTTCCACTACCCAACGCCATCCTCGCATCTACCTCGCCTTCCTCTCCGCCGCTCTCCTCTTCGCCCTAACCTCCGCCTTCCTCCTCTCACCACCATCAACCTTATGCCCTCTCCTCTGCTCCCACAAACCATCCTGCACCCTCAACCTCGCAACCCCCTGGTATTTTTTCACCGGCTCCACTCCCGTTCCACCAATTTTCGTCGCCTCATAAATCCTCACTCCTTTGGCAGGCACCACCTTCGACCCATCCACCACCGGCGGTGGCGCCAACCTGCTCATCACCCCTCCCTTTTCCTCCCCTTGTGCAAGCACAGTGTGAGGTGTGTTTACAACGACCTTCCTCATGCCCTCTCCACCTGTGACCGTTGCCTCTCCCTGTGCCGCGCTCTCACTCTTTACCTCCACAATCCTCAACTCCCCAACTCCGTCCTGCACGAATTTCAAATCTCCTCCGATACCCGTGATGCCATTGCGGAATCTTTCTCGCCACCACAGGAGATATTTTCTTGCCCGCGGAGGTTCAATGCCGGCCTCTCGCAGCTGGGACGAGGAGAGCGTGAAGAGGGATTCCCAAGACGGGAATTTGGCGGCGTGGGTGGACATGCCGCGGCCGATGAGGGTGAGGAATGTGCTGGCGTCCGGAACGAAGGGAGTGGGAGGTGGGATCTTTGGCGCGGGCGCATTTAGACGGTGGAGATTTCTCGTCTGGAGTGATGTCGATGGTGTCGTGGTTGAAGCGCGGAGGGTCGTCGGGAGGGAGAGGAGGGTGAGGGGGCGTTTGGAGGCCATGATGAGGGATCGAGGCGTTCGCTCGTTGTGCTCGTCTCCTGTCGTAGCTGTCGCGTGCTCGCCGGGCGTTGATGAGGTCGATGGAAGTTGTCCGCAAATGCATGCTCGAATTAGATCTCAGCACGATGTGTAGATTGAGGAACGGACATGGAATCGACTTCACCTTTCACATGCGCCGATTTGACTTCACCATTGAACCATTCCACCTTCACCGAAAGCCTCTCGCGATCACCACCTCCGATACCAGCAGATCAACGATGACACTCTAGACGAAAACAACCCCTCAACACCGACATCATGACCACCAACATGATCAAATCGCCGGCTCTCGACGTTCCTCCCGAACCTCCCATGAAACGTCTCAAGCTCTCTCCAAATGGCAGCTCCACCACCTCCAAACCCTCCGCACCAGTAGCAGATCTAGCAGAGCAACTCGATGCGCAAGAGAGGAACAAATATGTCAAGGGGAGAAAGCTTGGATCTGGTCAATACGCCGACGTCTTCTCCGCGCATCTCGTCTCCGACCCAACCCAACTGGTAGCCATCAAGAAGATCAAAGTCGGCGCAGACGTGAAAGAGTTTGGCATATCCTACGACAGTTTACGAGAAATCCGCTTCCTTCAAGAACTCGACCACCCCAACATCATCAAGCTCCACTCCGTGTTCAGCACGAAGAACCAAAACCTCAACCTCGTCCTCGAACAACTTCCGCAAGGCGACCTCCTTCAACTCATCCAAAACACCCAAGGCATACAGTACACACCCGCAGACGTCAAGTCGTGGATGCTCATGCTCCAACGCGCAGTATGGTTCTGTCACGCCAACCACGTGCTGCATCGGGATATCAAGCCGAACAATCTGCTCATCGCCGCGAATGGAGAGATTAAGCTGGCAGATTTTGGATTGGCGAGAAGCTTCGCGGATCCGTATCAGCCGATGACCTACAATACTATTACGATCTGGTATCGGCCGCCGGAACTCTTCTACCAAGCACAATACTACGGTGGTTTGGTGGACATCTGGAGTTGTGGGTGTGTGTTTGCGGAGCTTGTGGCAAGGGAGGTTCTCTTCCGCGCCTGGCCGGAGAGTGAGATTAACATGGTCAAATTGATCTGCGAAAAGGTTGGGACACCTACTGAAGACAATTGGCCGGGCGTGAGTAAGCTCAAGGGATACGTGGTCGCGGACGAGCACTTCCCTGTCAGAGGAAAGGACTACTGGGCGGCGCATTTCAGAACGATCGGCGAGCAGGGTGTGGACTTGTTGATGGGCATGTTGACACTGGATCCGAGGAAGAGATTGGATGCAGAGGGCGTGTTGAGGCATGAGTATTGGGCGAGTGAGCCTAGACCGAGCAGGCTGGAAGATTTGCCCAAGAAGGGAGGCGGATTGGAGAAGATGGGCGAGGATTTGAAAAGGAAGGGCGGGGAGTTGCCCGCAAAAGGCAAGGGTGATGGTGTTGCAAGGAAGATCAACTTCGGCGGAAAGTGAGGATGAGACGAAGTACGATTAATGATGTTACGAAGCCAGCATGAGTTCACGAGTTCGACTCTGGCTCCGGGTAGACTACGACGTCGAAGATGCGGCGTGGCCCTTTCACTCGAGGTGTCTCGCCCTGTGTCTGTTCCAGGCAGGTGCTTAGACATTGGGATGTCGAATAATGGCGATGAGACCTCTGCAACGCCGAGAATGCCTCAAGCACTCACTGAGACAACACCAATAATCCACCCGAGACATGGCTGATAACGCGAACTGGCATACATAAGGCCGCACTCCCTTCCACCGATGGAATTTAGACAGACACTCTTCACTGCACTTCCAACTCGAACGCCGGCCGTTCTTTGAGTTCTTGAGACCTTCCTTCTCCGCTCCATTTCGCCCGGACCTCAGCATACACCACCCACCACTCCAATACATCACCAACACGAACGCCGGTCGTTCTGCCGCTTTGTCGACTCATTTCTGACATCCAACCCTCAGCCGATCACTGTCTTAATTCACCCCGAGAATGGCATTCCCCGATCGAGCTACCTTTCTAGTTCAAGGCCTCACCCCACTCTGGCGACTCGCCAGCCCACGCGAATTCATACCCCACGCAGGCAAAAGCTGCCCAATCTGTTTCGATGACATCACAGACGCCGTCAGGGCCCGTTGCGAGCGCGGTTTCGAGATCTGGTATTGTAGGGAGCATATCATGGCCTGGTTGGAGACGCACAACACGTGCCCTCATTGCCGTTTCGCCTTCTTCCCTCCAGATGAGGACGAATTTGAGGACGACTTTGAGAGTGACGATGGAAATGATAGAAATGATGGAAATGTTGGAAATGACGATGTGGGCGACTTTGCGAGTGACTTTGCGAGTGACTTTGAGGATGAGTCTGAGGACGAGTCTGAGGAGAACTCTCACACCGACGCCGAGGACGACCAGGGAAACGAATCTGAGCATGGATTTCTCGCCCCTCCAGATCTCACGTCTTTCGAACCGGGCCAGCAGGAGTCCGGTTCCAGCGCGGACGCCCAACGAGTCTCTTCCGCTGAAACTCTGCCAACACCGCCTACCCTTGTGGTCCCGGTTTTCGTCCACGACCGCCTCCTTTCCGAGCTTCACCGCCGAACCCATCCCCACGTGTGGCAAAATCCAGATGTGAATGCATGGGAAACGTGGGTCGACATCTGCGGTGCGGTCTTTATGTGGCTGATTCATCACATGGCCCAGGTGGTAGAAAGAGGCACAATGAGTGATCAGCTGAGAGCTCTGTCGCGGAGTTGTGTCATTCGGCATGTGCACCTGAGTGCGAGGGCTAGATTGGTGCTGGAAAGAAACAGAGAGTCGGTAATGGAGGAGTTGGTGAGGCTGGCGAGGGTGGAATGGGAGGTTGTGGATGCGGCGGACGGGTTTCGGGCTTTTTAGTGGATGCGGGGGGAAAGCTGTGGTATTGTGTACGGATGGAGAAGGCTATTTGGTCGATGTCGTAGACAGGCTGGCACTGCTCTGCGACTCACACCGCGAATTTCGACTGGGACCATCCACGTTTACTTGGCTTCCGTGCACTTCGGGCCAGGAGTGCATGGTCATGGGAGAGGCTGCGCCAACGCATTGTAGCAAGCGAGGTCAGCTAGCACAACGCCGATCCGAGGAACTTTGCAACAAGGAAGTGACATAACTTGGCCAGACCCATCTCATGTAAGTCCTTGGTCCCGCTCAAGCTGCACGACAAGAGTCGGGCGTCGGTAGCTTGGAGTGGGCAGTCTGTGCGAGAGAACGAAGACACGGCGGAGAACGGATGTCTCCAAGAGAGAATCAAAGCAGCAACAAGACTTCCAAAGCAGCAACGATGCTTCAGTTCGCCGACTTGGACTGTGCAATCCAAGCTGCCGGCGTCCACGTCGTGCATTGGACCTTGAGCGAGGCCACGGAGGTGTGACACTGCACATGAGACTTTCGTTGCGTCATTGACTCTCGAGGACTCCCTGAGATGACCAAAAGACATGTTGTGTACTTCGACACATCGGAGGGCTTTCGAGGATCCAGTCAGAACCCTTTGTCATCGCGACTTTGAACTTTTTTACTGCCGGATTTGTATCACAAGTTGGCTGGCACAGAACAATACCTGTCCACACTGCTTCTTTGTCTTCGTCCCTCTAGACCAGCCCGAGAAACATTCTCTTGGTCCTCGCGATGTCGCCTTCCCTGATGCACTCTTCTTGTCCCCTTCGAACCAGCGCGTCTTCGTCTTGAATCTAAACGCCGTACCTTTCCAACCACTGCAGCCTCTGCCTATAGTCTACGGCCCAAACCGCCCGCCCGCCATGCCGCACGTCATCGTCCACAACAACCTCATCCAACATTTCCACACCCGCGTCGCCCTCTACACCTCTCACACCACCGACGAAGCCACCCGCCAGACGTGGAATGAAATTGGCAATACCATTACGCAATGGCTCACGGCTCACTTGTTACAACCTATGGAGCGAGATGCGATGAGCGAGGAGTTGCGGACTATATCGAGAAGGGCACCTGCTTCGAATAATCAACTGAATGAGTTGGCGAGATTGGTGATTGAGGTGGGTAGAGAGGCATTGATGGAGGAGTTGGTTGGTCAGGCGGCGATGTTTAGTGAGGCTGTGGAGTTGGTGGCTAGGGTTAGGGGAGGGTAGGGAGCAGGACTGTGACGACTGAACAGGATATTCTGAACTGCGAGAGCTCCATTTCGCTGCACTTCGCAGTCATGGATGCTTCGCCTCGAGAAGGGCTGCGCTGGTGCACAGTAGCAGTGAAGTTAATCAGCTATAGAACAGGTCCGAAGTACTTTCTATTCAGGGGCTAGAGTTGTTTGATCAATCTGATTATGCCGGCCCAGCCAGATGCTTTGTTCTTGCCTACCTCCTTCTCAGTGCGCTCTTTCCAAAAGCTTGAAATCAATGTGCAGGTCGAGCTTTCCGCGAAGGAAGCTCGAATTTAATACAACAACACCACTTTTGAAGCAGAAAGGTCTGAGCAGGACGTGGGTCCTTGCAGTACCCGGACTGCGGCATCATTTTCTAGCTCGCAACCCGTGGATCAAGACTAATTTTCCTTTTTGACGCTCGCCGCTTTCAAACCCCACGGACTGGCCGTACTTGGTCATCGTGTGCGATGACATCTAAGGCAGTGTCTCGTGATATGAAGAATGAGACATCTTACGTCTGGTCTGCTCGAGAAGGATAGTGGCTTAACACACGAATCATGTCTAAGACACTGCTCAACATCAACAAACATACCAGATGCGGTACTACCCAAGACATCAAACAGGAAGCCGTGACGGGGCATACATAAGACCATATGTTCGAGCAAGGCGCGCGTTCAGACAGTACCACTACCCTCTGCACCTCTACACATCACCCCATATCGCCACGACATTCAAGACCACGGCACTTCCAGCCTACCTACATCTTCCTCTGACCTCCATCTTCCAGACATAGATTCTTCAGTGTAATACCCTGGGCACTTCCTACAACCATCTCTTCAAATATCCGTCTTTAACGATCATGTCACATATCACCCACTACGCTTCTTCGGAAGAAGCCCGGCTCGCCCAACAGCTTGAGGACCAAGCCCAGTTTGCACCTCCCAATGAAGACGAAGGACAAGGCGCCAACGTTGCGTTCAACCTCAACGACGTCGAGGCCGCTCTTCCCTCTTCCGGACGAAGAACTTGATCCGGAACGCCATGCGGCGCAGATTGTCTATTCTTACTGCCCGAAGTGCCACGCTCGCAGCATCAGCCGCCTCGAAAACAATCCTCAACCAGCGACTCCTCCTCGGAGCCCCGGAGCCAACATCTTCTTTCCACAAACCGCCACTCACAGCCCAGCACCTGGAATTCCCTCGTCAGATCTCATCCCGGAACCAATCTTCCAGCTCAACCTTGCACCAGGCTCACTAGGCTCCCAGCTAACCTCCATTCATGATTGCGACCTCATCAATCTCGTGACTGCCGCCTACCAATACGTCAACTACGCTCTCAACGAACAATCCCGCCGGAACTGGCTGGACATGATCGTCGCAGTCCCTTGTTGGTTGCAAGCACACATGCATATGAGCGGTCCCGTGGAAGTCATGCAGGCTGCACTGTGGGAGCTGCTGAGAGGTTTCAGTTCGGGAGATCCGTACGACTTCGAGATGTCGTGGAGGTTCGAAATCGAGAAGCTGGCGCTGATCGACGATTTGGTAAGATGTGCAATCGGAGAACGGGTCTGGAAATTCCTGACGGTGGACGATGCTGTGGAAGGATAGGCGGTAGAAGATGGGTGACGATTGTGACGTAGATATCGTGTCACAAGCCAGTTGGGAGCTGGCCAACATTCAGCACTATGGGAAAGCAGGGCATTACGGGAGAGCAGAAACGCCATCTCGATTGTGCTTGAAGAGACGGGTATGGCTGAGATTTTGCGTCCGACTTGGCGAACTAAGACGATATTGGGGCTATGTGGCACACGACTGACGAGTATGCGGCGGCCCAGAGTCTCAAAGAAAGTTACATGCCTTGACTGTGCCATACTTTCGTAATCCTGGCAGAGCATGTAGATATACACTGCTTTTGCACTCACCCATACCAACTGCTGATAGTTCGATGCTTTGTCCTCCCTGCCACATCGCCCAGCGTCAAGCGCATCCTCCTATCTTCTGGCTGCGTTCAATGATTCTCTACTCGCTCAACTCTAAGATTGAGTTCCTCGAGCCACGTCTACTATAGAAGACTCAGGACTGTCTGGACTTACATGCTTCAGGCCAAAGCCCAAAGGTGGATGGTAACACTTTGCCCCTGAGTGGACCCTGCTCAGGGGCAATATCTCAGCCTCACTGTGAACACAGACACGACATCTTGTAGCAGGGCGTGAGGTAAGTAGCTGCGATAAAGTTCATTGAATCAAAGCGTTCAAGACTGTGTTAGTCGCGGTCGACGGGTCGACAAGTCCGGCGGCCGAAACTTCACTTCCTCCTCCTTTTTCTCCTGCCAAGCCGTGACTCAGCACACACGGCGCGGCGATATGATTTATTTTCAAGCTGGACGCCCATCTTCTCGAAAGACATCATCAAGTAACGCAAATATTTACAACGCATACTTGATTAAAATGAGTATCACAAACTCTCCGCTCTCGCAAGCGACTTGCGACACGAATCCACGATTTGATGGACCCGAACGCCCACGACAAGAATTTTTGAGGCTCCCGACTCTGCAAGAATATCGCGAGATGATTCGACGAGTCGGCGAATCTGACGGATCTGAATATGAAGTGTTCTGGCTGATGGCGGGATATCGGTGCGTCTACTGCCGAGGCCGGCAAGACGTATCCACTAACAGGTGTAGGTATCGTGGCATCGGCCTCCCTGGTGTCAACCTGCCGGCTCACACACTCTACGAGGGCTATGCTCACGTGAATATCACCGGCTCACCACTACTGGCGCGCCTTGCGACCTGATTCCACGATTTGACCCTAATTACGAACCCGATTGCCCGGCACCAGAATACTTAAGGCTTCCGGATTACGACGAATTTCAAGGCATCAGTGACCGAATCGATGAATCTGATGGATCTCAGCGTGATGTGTTTTGGCTGATTGCAGAATGCCGGTGCGCCTACTGTTGGCGGGAGACAAGATGTAGTCACTGACGTGTGTAGGTATCGTGGCATCGAAATCCCAGGCCTCAGTCTGCCGCGCCATACGGCCTACCAGGGCAATAATCGCCGGTAATGGCAGGGCCTTGTTCGCTACCTGTCGATCAGCCGCCTGCGTACCAAGCACCGACTTCACAGAATTTTGTGCCCGTGCAGAATTCTCCGATTTACTACAATACTCCTCTGCCCTCGAATGGTATGCGCATACCTTCGCCGATGTTTCCTCCGAATCCACAGAATCCTCCGCCACCAGTTGGCGCCGCTCCGCCGTCGAATCCACAAAGACTGGCCACGCACGACCCGAATGATGTTCCTATGGCATCAGGTCAATCGATGCAGCTGCGATCTCAGCAGATACCTGCGGTCGACCCACACCGGGATGAATTGGATATGGACGTCCTGAGCATGGTGCTTTTCATCTAATGCACTGTTACCGACCTATTCTGACCCGTCTCGCAGCCGATCCGAAACCAGAATGTACCGACGAATCTAGAGCAGACATCGATTGACAAGAAGAAGTCTGAGAAAGACAATAAGAAGAAGGTGGTGGAAGAGAATACCTTTCGAATGAAGCTGGAAGGCGCTCGAATGAATAGAACTGGGACTGTTCCGCATTCGACGTCTTGGCTGAACAATGTCTCGATGCATGCCGGCCTTCGGCCTGCCCCTGATTTCGACACACCCGAACCGCCAGCCTACTTGATTTCTTGAGTTTCTGCTTCCAAGCCATTCTGATCATCTCATCATGGCGCCCCCGAATCGCCAGCATACTTGATTTCTTGAGTTTGTGCTTCCGAGCCATCCTCATCATCTCATTATGGCGTCTGACGTTCATGCTACTTCAGTAGCTTTACGCACTCGCCTCTTGCTGTTTTATATCGTGCAGTTTGACGATGTCGCTTCGCCGACTCAGTCATTCTCTCGATATCTCCTTGCCCGTTGGCCTCACACGTCATCGGGATCGAGGAAGAAATGCGACGGCAATGGGGGAACGGGAAAGGATTACAATGTGACTAGCATCTGCAGAATACCCAAATGCAAAGACTTGTCACAGCATCGTGCCTTCGTTTCTCATTTTTCTCTAATGGATTGACCATCCATCCTTAGGATAAGCGAGCTTGCTGTACAGTATTGTCGTGCTTTACTGCTGTGGTCCCCTGAAAGACAGCCTTTGATGACAGCCTTTTGATAACAACCTTTTAAGATCTGGCGAAGGTCGAACTCCTAAGAAGAAGGAATCACAAAGGACCGTGCTAGCTTCAAGATTACTTACGCAACTGACAGTGTCAGGCAAACTTCGATTGGATTCGTGTTCATTCTATCCTGAGTGGCGAAGAATCTGACATATATCCCTTGACCCCTGCCCAGCTCCAAATCCGTCGTCCACTGAGGTTTCCACCTCAAATCTATGTCTATTGATGGCGAGCGAAAGTTTGAGATACATCGTATCCGGATTGACGGCTGGTAGGGCTCTGTGGAATCCTTCGTGATCGTGTATATCGAGCCGCGACTCGGCACACATCTTCCGTCACTGCGTAATCAAGTACCAATCCGTCGAATCAAAACAAGGAGCGATGCTCGAGACATAAAAGACTCCCATAACCTCCCTCCGGAGCCTGACAGCAAGTTTCCGCACGCATTTTCCGTAAATTTTCCGTCAATTACCGATCTGTCGTTTGGGTGGCGATATTATTGTCGTTCAGGAGGTAGGTCTGGAACTGACGGTGTGCAAAGTGCTCGGTGTATGATCGATCGTCTCGGTGGACTGTCCAGCTTCATAGGCTGTACTGTGCGTTCCCCGTACAATCGTGCCTCATTCCGCTCACGGCGGAATTTGAGCTTCACATCGGAGCAGTCGAGTGCAGGACCAGACGAGCTGTCCGTCCGAACTGCGAGGGATGCGCTGCGATACGGTTAGTCTAGCAGATATGATACGGTCCCGGACATCGAACGTACGCACTTACATTTACCAATCTACCCCAGCCCGCGCCACATTCTCCATCCGGCACATCTTCCACCCTGGTGATGGTGGTGCATTGGGCCGGACCAGAGTGCATGATCTGCACATGCTCTACACCTTCTCCGCCTCCACGAACACCCTCTCATCCACTCTCTCCCACCCCTTCAACCTCCTCAACCCCTCCAAACTCGGCTTCCACCTCATCTCCAACTCCCCAAAATAATTCGCCTCCTCCGCCGTCCTCTCAAATCCCACTCCCTCAAACAACTTCAAACTCCCCACATTCGTCTGCTGAACCTTCACCCTGAGAAAATGCAGTTCCGGCACCACTCCCTCTCCCAGCAGCAGACTCGCTCGATACTCCTCCGCAATCTCCCGCCAATGAATGAGGACAAACTCCAAAAACGCGAGTAATGCTGCACGGCCGTAGCCCTTTCGCTGTTGAGATTGATTGGCGATCATGAGCTCGATTTCGCCGATGACGTTCGCTCTCTTGTTTGTGTCGTTGGCGGAGGAATTCTCGTCATCCTCGTCATCGTCCGGCTCGAAAAGGAAAAGATTAATATCGCCCACCATCCTCCCCGCCTCATCGTCCACTCCTCCCATCACATCCCGCCTCCCTCCCTTCTCGCTGCCATCAGACGCCAAAGGCAAGCAAATCACAAACGTCAACTTGTCTCCATCCTCCCGCCAACTACGTTGCATGGCATACTCCTCGGTAAGAGACAGAGGTTCGGAAGCGGTGGCGGAGAGGTTGGCGGGGTTTTGCATCCAGGTGTGGTAGGTTGGGACTTGGGAGGGGGTGTAAGGGACGAGGAGGATTGAGGGTTTTGAAAGGGCCGTGTGGGCGTTGAGTTTCATGGTGGTGCTGTGGATGAGTTTTGTCCAGGGACGAAGTGGATGTGGAAGTTTTCGAGAAATCTTTTGGTCGGCGCCGGAGTCGATGAAAGTCGGGCCTGATGGGAAGCTTGAGGCGACCGCAGTCGCTTGGCAAGACTACTGCTCTTGTGGTAATTGTATGCGTGCTGTTGTTGAGAGGTAAAAGAAGCAATCGTCAGAAGCGAGGTGAAGTGCATCAGCTTAAAAGCTAGGCCGAATTTGGAAGTAGGAAACTCATATTTGGATGTGGCATTGGAAAGATGGAGTAGCTTTGCATGGTCACTTGTTAGGAAGCCAGACACCAGTACAGAAGACGAACCAGGACGAGCTGCGAGGTGCACAGTCCATGCAGCAGGCCGTGGATTAGATAGTATGGGATGACTGGGTTGTGCATTGCCTGGCCACGCTAGCTATCCTGAACGCTTGACGACACCACCTCATCACGCGCGGCAGGCTTATCAAGAGGCTTGTGCCGCCTCCAGCTTCTGATAGCCCATCTTGCCTCGGGAGCATTTGTAGACCATACACGTCGCTGCGCCCTCGGTGCACACACCGCAACCTCATGCTCGTTCGTTCCACAACCACCCACCACAACCTTCTCTCGACGTATCACCTCCTCATCCTCGCGACCTTTTCCTTCCTCTGCACTTATAATTTTGTGTACTCTAGCTTACCCTCGAGTTTCTTACTCTCCGCCACCTTCCTCACCGCCTTGTTGAAGTCATCCTGGCTGACACTCTCCCGGTAGTCCTTGATCGCAAACAATCCCGCCTCGGTCACCACATTCCTCAGATCCGCACCGTTCAAACCATCACTCATCTTCACAACCGACTCAAAGTCGATCTCGCCATCCTTCTGCACGCTCGCGGCATGAATCTTCAGCACCTCCAACCGTCCCGCCTCATTCGGCAGAGGGATCTCAATCTTGCGATCGAGTCGTCCTGCGCGCAGGAGAGCCGGGTCGAGGGTATCAGGACGATTCGTGGCCATGATGATCTTTGTCTTCCCGAGGTAGTCGAAGCCGTCGAGTTGGTTGAGGAGTTCCATCAGCGTGCGCTGGATTTCGCGGTCGGCGGAGGTTCCTTCGGAGAAGCGGCGGCCGCCGATGGCGTCGATTTCGTCCATGAAGATGATGCAGGGTTCGTGTTCTTTGGCGTAGCCGAACATTTCGCGGATGAGGCGGGCGGATTCACCGATGTATTTGTCGACGATGGCGGAAGAGACGACTGCATAGTGTTAGCAAGGTCGTGAGAGGGACATGATGAAGACATACCTTTGAGGAAGTTTGTCTCAAGCGAGCTGGCAACGGCACGCGCAAGGAGTGTCTTTCCTGTACCGGGCGGTCCGTATAATAGTACACCCTTCGGTGGCTTGATGCCTACTCTTAGGAAGAGCTCTGGGTTCTTGAGCGGCAACTCGATGACCTCTCGCAGTTCTCTGATCTGGTCATTGAGACCGCCGATGCCTCCAAATGAAACCTGACCAGGATCCTCCAGCGACATGTTGTAGACGAGTGGGTCAACCTCGCGAGGTAGCATTCGCATGATGGTGAGTGTGGTCATGTCCAGGGCGACACGCGTTCCCTGCTTCAGCTTCGCCTTGTCGACCTTTGACCGGCAACCGACGACATATCGCGGGCCTGATGAGGCTTTGACGATGACTATCCCTGTTGTCAGCGAGCTGTCCAGATAACCAATATTAATGTTTTCATCACTTGCATCGCTCTTCATCCAACTGTTTGAGCACCTCTCCGATGATCTGTCCAACACTTTGCAGCGCCTTGATGTTGTCCTCTGATACATCAAAGGCATGTTGTAGGTCCTTGATCTCCAATCGCAGCGCCTTCAGCTTTGCCTCCCATTCTCGCGAATCCAATAGCTTGGTCTTGTACTCCTCCAGCGCGTGATCTCTCTCCGGATCACTCATCGTGAGGGAGGTGGATGATGGAATGTGTGGGATGGCGGTGTTGAGGAGATGGCAGTCGATTGTTGGGAAGAGTCGTACGTCGAGTGGATGGTGATCGTGGCGATGAAGAGGTGATGGCGAAGTGTAGATGGGTTCAAGAAGCTCTCACATGCTCAGGCACGAACAGATGCGCCATCATCACCTCCGGAGCTAGCGCGAGCGGCCCATCCCGGACGGAATTTGAGCCTGAGGCTGAAACCTCGAGGCTGACTGAGCGACCAACCTCACTCACCGTTTGTCTGAGCAGCAACGCAGCACAACTTCCCACGATGGAGAGGCGGACGAGCACGACGAGTCTTTGTGTTCATTACAAGTAATAGCCAAGCTGAACGCTGAACCGCTCCGTGTGCATTGGCTGCGCTCCGTGTTGAAATTCTTCGATCTCGACATTGAAGACTCTCAAGTAGAAGCGGTGAGACTCAGGACAGCATACCAGACAAATACTCACATTGATCGGCTTCATTTCTCGGTTCTACCACGCTGTAGACAATTCACACCAATCAGTCGGTTGAGAAACACAGGTTATCGGGCCGCCGCATGGAAACGAGCCAGTCAAGCCAGTGCCAGGGTCCTACCGTACCTATGATGTTGACCTTGGTGGGGTGAGCTGGAGGGGTGAAGTGAGGTGAGGAAACCCGCCGGCCAAAAACAATTTCTCAATCAACAACACCTCTTCCTTCTTTCATACAAACACCTCATACAACACATCAGGTATGTACACCATTGACAACATATCACCTCATCCATCGCCGGGTGAAGACGGCAGCCACGACCTCGCACTCCCCAGATTCTTCCGACCTCACTGCAGACCATCGGGAAAGATCGTCTTGCGGTGACGCCAGCCGAACACCCTCTTCCTCGCCATTGCGCCGGCTTCATTCCCTCAGCAATCACTGACAACCACTCCTTCAGAGCCTTCGCCATGCCTATCTCCAAGATCCACGCCCGTTCCGTCTACGACTCTCGCGGCAACCCAACCGTCGAGGTCGACATCGTCACCGAGACCGGTCTTCACCGCGCCATCGTTCCATCCGGCGCTTCCACCGGTGCCCACGAGGCTTGCGAGCTCCGCGATGGTGACAAGAGCAAGTGGGGCGGCAAGGGTGAGCAGATGAAAGAGACGAGACACATATCACAACATCCTAACACACTCCTCTCAAGGTGTCTCCAAGGCTGTTGCCAACGTGAACGACAAGATCGCTCCAGCTCTCATCAAAAAGAACCTCGATGTCAAGGACCAGTCCGCTGTCGATGCCTTCCTCAACGAGCTTGATGGCACCACCAACAAGACCGAGCTCGGTGCCAACGCCATTCTCGGTGTGTCCATGGCTGTGGCCAAGGCTGCCGCTGCTGAGAAGCGTGTTCCTCTCTACGCACACATCAGCGATCTCGCGGGCACCAAGAAGCCATACGTCCTCCCAGTGCCATTCATGAACGTGCTCAACGGTGGCTCTCACGCTGGTGGCCGTCTCGCTTTCCAGGAGTTCATGGTCGTGCCATGGTGAGAAGATTGCATGCCCGATCACAATCCACGACAACTGACACCTCTCTAGTGAGGCTCCCACCTTCACCGAGGCCATGCGCCAGGGTGCCGAGGTGTACCAGGCCCTCAAGTCGCTCGCCAAGAAGAAGTACGGCCAGTCCGCCGGCAACGTCGGTGACGAGGGTGGTGTCGCTCCTGATATTCAGACCGCCGAGGAGGCCCTCGAGCTCATCACCGAGGCCATCGAATCCGCTGGCTACACCGGCAAGATGAAGATCGCCATGGACGTCGCCTCGTCCGAATTCTACCGCGACGGCAAGTACGACTTGGACTTCAAGAACCCCGACAGCGACAAGAGCAAGTGGGTAACATACGAGCAACTCGCCGACCAATACCGCCAGCTTGCCGCCAAGTATCCCATTGTATCGATCGAGGATCCCTTCGGCGAGGAGGATTGGGAGGCGTGGTCATACTTCATGAAGGACTCCGAGTTCCAGCTTGTCGGTGACGACTTGACCGTGACCAACCCCACCTTTATCAAGAAAGCCATTGAGACCAAGGCTTGCAACGCTCTCCTCCTCAAGGTGAACCAGATTGGTACCATCTCCGAGGCTATCCAGGCCGCCAAGGACGCCTACGCTGCCGGCTGGGGTGTCATGGTTTCCCACCGCTCCGGTGAGACCGAAGATGTGACAATTGCCGATATCGCCGTCGGTCTCCGCGCTGGACAGATCAAGACTGGTGCTCCCGCCCGTTCGGAGCGTCTCGCCAAGCTCAACCAGATTCTCCGTATTGAGGAGGAGCTCGGTGACAACGCCGTGTACGCCGGCAACAAGTTCAGGACTGCTGTCAACTTGTAAGCGTTGTTGCCTGCTGAGATGAGAGAGAAGATGTGATACTCATGCGGATGCGGAAAAAGCGAGGCGTACTGAAAAGAAGCAGATGAACTTCTCTAGCATGGCTGATAGCTATGGCTCGTACATGATGAATGAATCCAAAAGGCTCGTGGGATGCAGAGATACCGCATCCAATGCCTTCATCTTTGGCCCCGTTGTTCTACCGTCGTGACCCAAGCTGCTAGCATTGTGAGCTGAACTATTAGCGTTGTGATCCGAACTAAAGGACGGACGGTAATCTGGTAGTGCAATAGAACACATTTACCACCACTTTTTCCAGCGTTTTTCATCGTCTTGGCGTAATAGACTTCCGGTCCATCAACGGCGTGAACTTATACCTCTTACGCTTGTCTTCGTATAGTAGTCCGGAGTAATAATCTAGTAACTGCTTTTACTAGCTTAGTAGAAGTACTTACTAGCTCGTTAGTACTATAATAGGTATAGTAGACTTTATTACCGCTAAAGTAAGAAGGTTATATATATTCGTATCGTTTACGCATTACGTTAGCGTTCTCGGCTAATGTAATAGTACCGCTAAGCTATACTATAGACCTTATCCTTTATAGCTAACCTACTACTTATATATACTAGCGACATACTTATTAGTAATACCCTTATAGGCTCTAGCCCTTCTAAGGTAGTAGTAGTAGTAGTAGCAAGACTTCGAGTAATAGCGTTAATTCGAGTAATAATACTAGTTCGAGTAATATAAAATCGAGTCTATTACTACTACTATAACTGCTTATGTACCGGCTACTTATAGAGCTAATAGTAGAGCTAGTACCTAGAAG
>AFIY01001353.1:0-27760 GCA_000223825.2 Zymoseptoria passerinii SP63 | reverse complement strand
CTTTATTTCGTATAACTATCTACTATCTAACTATCTAATACCTAATACTATACTTAATATATCTATAAATAATTACCTCCTAGTCTAAGCTCTAAGATTATAGATATATATAAAGTCGAATAAGTACTCGAATAAGAGGCCCTATAATGTCCGTATACGAGAGTTAGCGACGTAGGTTAGACCTAGACTTACCTTTAAATTAAAAGAGATAGGATACCTCGGGGAAAAGGCTATTAAAAGCGACGAGTAATATAAAGGTATCTAGCTATAAAATTTAGTATAGATAAGTAATACTCTATAGCCGATAGATACCTTAAGTATAGCCTATAGGTTCTAAACGTCCTTCTTATCGGTCTCGGTAGAAGTAGGACTAAGGCTTATATATAGCGTAGACGTAGCTATACTTAGCGTACTAGTCGTATATTTCGATAGCCGTAATACCTATTAAATTTAATTAAATTTAATTAGCCTACGAGCTTCTAGTTAGCGCTATAAGCTATATACCTATATCTATCTCTATAATTCTACTATAAGGGTAGTAGTCTAGATATCCTTAGAGATAAATTAGGACTTATAATACTTATCTTTAGCGGAGTTAAGTATTAGGCTACGAGTGCTCTACGAGGAATGAAAGAGTAGTAGTAGAAGTAGTATAATAATTAGATACTATATTAATACAGTTAGTAGACAAGATAAGCAATTAGCAATAATAGTAGTAGGTAGTAGTAGTAAGGAAGTAATAAGGAAGTGCGAAGTTGCCTATATGTCGATTTAGGCCACGATCTTTCGCCGATGGATGTTCGCTCAGTCTCAGCCAACCAACCACTCGACTGGAACTTCGACTGGTCTGAAACCAAAGCATGTCCATCTTCTCTCCCCTACGCGCCCATCGATTCGACTTCCACCAGCCAATTCTCGACGTCTTGTCGCTGGTGCTACAATGCAAGTAAGTATTCACTCATGCTGGTCTCAAACATCGACGACCTCTATTACTCTTGACCGCGTCTGTCATTCATTTCTCCTCCTGTTCCGCGGTAAGACGTGTCTTTCCTTCACTCCACGACATTCTTACCTTGTATTCACTCTCACGCGACCGTTGATCGGTCTGCGCCGTGACTTTCCTTCCTTTCAACACGCGTTGCTGTAATACTCACTCACCAGCATGATCCCCGTCCCCTACCTCGCCGTCGCCAGCTTCGTCGCGCGCATTTCTGCTCGCGCTCTATACATCCCAGAGGACCGCCAACATGATGCGGCTTTCTGGGTACCTGAGGACTCGATTCCCCTCCGCCGACGACAAGACGACACCTGTGGAGGATTCTCGAACCTGGAGCAGTGCGGCAGCTCATTCCCCGCCGACTTCTGCTGCCTCACCGGGACCACCTGCCTCTCTCTGAACACCTCATCATCCATCACCGCCGCCCTTTGCTGTCCCGCTGGTCAGGACTGCAGGACCATCAACCCGATCGATTGCAGCGAGGGCCTGCAGAATGCCACTCAAGCTCCGCAAAGTCAACTGCACTCCAGTCCAACGGCATCCCTCGAACAATGCGGGAGCCGATGCTGTCCGATGGGTTATGCATGTCGAGGATCTCTATGCTTGGCGCAAGCTGCAGACCCTCCGTCGAGCTCGACATCTTTGACCACCTCCGCCGTACCTTCAGCGATCAGTACGGAGGCAATATCCAGAAACGACGTCATCCCGGTCACTGACAAGGCAGACTCCTTCTCAGGGAAAGCTTTTGCTGCCGGATTTGTACCTGGGATCGCATTGGGCGGCCTTGTCGTGGCTCTTATCATATTCATCTGCCTCAAGCGCAGGCGAGGGAGCAATGCACCGCCAGCTCGCAAAGCAAAAGGTCGCTGGGCTGGACGCGATACCTTGACTGACCTGGGGCCTTACATGAGCCGCCGACCACCAATGGTGCACGGCCGTTCGATCTCCGAGCCGACCGCCAACCTCACCATGGGCCATCGCACAGAGTTCCTGAAGTCGTCACTTCCCGAAAGAAAGGGGCACGAAGGCCTTACTGGCCAAGCCATCACCCTCAACGCTCCCATAACTCCAGAATCGAGTCCGCCGCGTGTGAAGGCCAACTTTCTCTCCCACTCACCTTTTATAAACCACGCAACCTCACCAGTACCGACCCAACTGCCGCTACCGGCCCACATGAAACGTGGCACACTCGCTTTCCAGGTCAGCCCAGTTCGAGCATTGAGAAAGCAGCGCAGCATGCACTCTCTTCGTCGTCAGATGACCAACGGAATGGGTCGCAAAGCCTCCTCTGCATCTCGCGGTCGGCAAGACAGCGGAGAGACGATCCAGATCGTCATGTCAACACCCGAGCACCCGCCTCCGACGAGATCTACCACCCTCAGCTCCGCTACGTATCAGCCGCACTCCGACGTCGCATCGTGGCAGACAACGACTCATCGACCACAGCAAAATATCCAGCCCCCGACCGACCCCAACACGTCAGCTGCACCTCGCCAACAACCGCCAGTCCACCACGACCAAACCCCCACCCGTCCCGGCAAAAACGCCAACATCCCCCACATCGGCGCATCCCTCGGTCTCCGCAGTCCCTACACCCCCAGCAACTTCCCACCCAACCCCAGCAGCAACAACAACCACCTCGCGGTTCCCGGTGCACTGACTGAAAACGACCGAAGAAGGAAACTGGACAGTCTCTGGCCACCTCCGCCGGCGGCGCGTGGAGAGGTCGAGGGGAGTAAGAATTGGAGAATGACGGCGGTTTCGACGTTTGAGGGGTTCATGGAGAAGGCGGGGTTTAGGAGGAGTGTGATGTGTATGGGTCCGGATTCGAGGGAGTGGAATCGGTGAGAGGCAGTAGGTCTGAGGGGAAGGTGGTTGACTGTAGCTGGGTAGTAACTAGCTAGTAGGGTTTGCGACGGGTGAAAACGGGCTGTTCGACGACGAGGGGATGAGGAAATGCCATGGCTGATGGGAGGAGAGTTGAAGCTCGCTGTTGGGAAATAGGAGAAACACGTGAATTTCACCACGCCGCCTCGCTTGCGCAGGGCCCCCTCAAAAGTCTCAAAGGAGGGAAAAGTGACATTGTGTTCATCATCACCGCGAGATGCTTGACGATCTCGCATTCTGACTGCTTTTTCCAGCTCGGGGATTGCGGATGGATGGGAGCATTTCATCACCCTTCCTCTTCGAGCTGACTGCGTCGAGGTGATGCGCACAATGCTAGGCCGAGCTGGTACAGAGCGCGCATGTAATCGTCGTGAGCATGTATGAGACTTTGTGTAGCGTTGCTGGCTTCTTTGGTGAGAAACTGCTGGAAACGATGCATTGACTGTTCAGTCCGTCGAATCTCCTGAGGTGGCAACATACTCTCGCATCGTAGTCCCTGACTGCCGTTTGCCGTTGCTTTCATGATCCGCCGAAAGTCTTCACGACAACGTCGTCTTCGTCTGCGCCGTCTGACCAGGAACGATCGGCCGCGACCCTCGTACCCAGTCGATATTTGCAGCGTTGAACATGACATCGGCCGGCCCAACAACCTGCCTCGGTTTCACATCCTCCCCCTCAAAATGCGAGCCCGAAAGGAACGTATGCGGAAACCCATGATCGAACGGATACGCCGCCTCGATCTCATCCATCTCCTCTTGACTCATCTCAATCGTCAACGCCTCGATGTTGCTCTGCAAATGTTCCGCTTTGGTCGATCCGACGATGGGGAAGACGTGTGTCGTCTTGTGCATGAGATATGCCAGTGCGATTTGGTACAGCGTACGGTTTTTCCTTTCTGCGATGCGCTCTAGTACGGCGGAGACGTCTCGGTCGCGTTGCGTGATGGCGAGACCGCGGGTGCCCTTCTCCAAGTTTGAGAGCACGTCTTTGGTTTTGAAACGGCCCTCGCCTGAAGGAATTGATCAGCAAAGTCTCCGACACGTTTTTGGAAGCCTCGCCTTTCCTCAGTATACATACCAATTGGACCCCACGGCGCAAGACCCATTCCCTCATCACGAGCCATGGGGATGATATCCCGCTCAAAGTCCCGCTTCCCAGCATTCCATAGTCCCTGATACAGCACAAACGGCCTCAATCCATGATCCCGGGCATACTGATTCGCCTTGGAAACGATCCAAGCCGGAGTATCAGAAATCGCCAGATACAGCACTTTCCCCGCCACGACGAGATCATTGAGACCATGCATCAACTCCGGGATCGACGTCGAAGAGTCCCAAACGTGAACGTACAAAACGTCCACGTAGTGCGTCTGCAACTTCTTCAGACTCGCGTCCAGACTCAACTTCATACTCTTCGTTCCCGTCCCGGAGAAGTTGACTTGGATCCTGTCCGGTTCGGCACCCATGTATCCCGCCGTGTACTTGGTGGCGATGACCATTTCGTCGCGATTGCCCCGGGCGACCATCCAGTCGCCGAGACGTCGCTCGGATTCTCCCGCTTGGTAGCCGTTCGCGGTGTCGATGAAGTTGCCGCCGGCGTCGTAGTAGGCGTCGAGAATGGCCTTGGTCTCGGCGAGGGTTGTTGATCCGTTGATCTTGCGGCCGGATTCTCCGAATGTCATGGCTCCGAGGCAGAAGGGGGAGACTCGGACGCTGGCGTTGGGTGCCAGTTGGCGGTAGCGGGCGAGGGGGGATTTGGCGGTAAACATGGTGAGATTGGTGGATATGGTGTTGACCAGCGACGGATTGAAGAGGAGAAGAGGAGAAGTGGATATGATTATATCTGTCGTTCCGTTTCGTCAATCGTCATACGGCGCGGTGATAGTGTTTTTATCTCCGATAGAGACGTCTTAAACGCCGACGAAGTCCGTTCCAAAGGAAAATGAAGTGAATGCGACTGGCATCCAAACGTGGGTCGGAAAACAATATTTCAACATGCCACAGAGAGACGCCTTGTTTGTGAAATTCGTTACTTCGTAATCCCTCATCCATCTCGTCAAGACGCGACTTGAACTCCTACGCTACAGCCCTCGAAACCCTTTCCTTGTGCTGACAGCCCATACAATCTTCATCAGATCAGCAGTATCCTCGCCAGCAAGAACGCCTCAACGCCATCAGAAGAACATTCATGGCAAAAGTTCCTGGGCTGTCCCATATATCATCGATCTCTCCGATGAATTACTTGTCCCCTCCTTCACGCTATTACTCCGAGCTGTGACAATGCTGCTTCGGCAGCTTTCTGCCTTGCGAGATGGCACTTCAAAATTCGATGTGGGCATAAAGTGTGCTCCATGGAAGAGAAAATGGTGTCCAGGCCAGGGTATCCCACGTGTTGACTTGCAATTCCGCTGACCGCCGAGACACCGTTCGTCGTCCGTCTCATTCGTTATCATGTTCCTTTGTCCGTTTCGTCTTTACCAGTTGCTCCGATGTCGCAGACATCGTGAATCGTGATCCGCACCATCTGTTGCTCACACCAGACTCCCGAACTCATGTTGCCGCGCGTCTAGCGACGATTCATCTGTTCCTCGCCTAATCCATGTAAAAGTCGCCCTTCAAGATCCTCTCCTGGAAGTGATCGGGGCGTACTTGCTCCTTCGGCTTTGGCATTGCCGTAGCGGGCGGTTCCATCGTGGCCACGCTCTTAGCGCGAGACTGCTGCAAATGAGCTGGGGGAGCTGGTGGCCCTCCACCGATGCCGCCTGCAATGGAAGCGGTGCGTTCGGCGCGGTTTCGAAAATTGTCAGACCAATTGAAGCCTTCGGTGCCTATCCAAGATGATCACGTCAGCGTCAAGTCCAACAACAAAGTACTCATCGTGACTGGTGATGGAGAATGCAACACTGAAAGGCGTGAGAACAAACCTCGACCCTTGGCCTCGCGGGCAGAGATTGTCCCAGGTCCCATTGAAGCATTCATAGGAGGTGCATCGGAGACGGAGACAGTTCTAGAAGGAGTTCGCCTACTAGTACCATTGTTCTGTCCGGGACTACTCCCGCTGGTAGTCCTAACATCCCTCAAAGCTTTGGCACCGAAGCTCATCCGTCTGCCGAAAGGGTTGTGTGCTGGGATTCCGCTGCCACCGCCACCGTCGTCTTCCTCAACCGCAGATTCGTCGATGGCTTCATTGGTGCTGCTAGAGACGTAGCTGTCCCGACGAGAGTGGTAGGAGCCGAAGGGAGATGTGGAGTTTGGAGAGCCGGATAGGCCGAGAGTTGTGAGGGAGAGGCGTCTGCGTTGGGCTTGAGCGGCGGCCGTGGTGATGGGTCCTGGGTAGGATTGTGTGGGCTGCTGGGCGGCAGCTGGCGGGTGGGCGTCGCTCGGGGAGCGTGAGATGGAGCCACGTTGAGGGTTGAAGAGGTTGGCGAATGTCTCGCCGGCGAAGGAGGAGCGGCGGGCGCTGCGTGGGGATGAGGGCGTGGGTGGGATGTTGTTGTTGTTGTTGTTGTTCTCGTCGGCCATGGTGGTTGCAAGTGGGCGACTTCGTGCTGTCGGCGGACGTATGATTGCAGTCTCCGGTGGATCAGGGTAAAAAGGTCAGTTCGTCTCGTGTCTTGCTTAGGCGTGGTGAGGACAATGGTGAGAGTCGTGAATGATGATGAAGGGTCAAAGGTCAGGCAGGGTCCGGGGATGTCGTCACGACTGGACGCGTGGTGCGATTGTGGTTCTGTGCGGCGCTTTCTTTGTCGTGGTCCGAGTTGATATATTCCTTTCAAGCCCAAATCTCCATGTCGTTCCGTGTCAAGTCGCATTAGAAAGAAACGGACGATGGAGTCTGGAGGACGAACGAAGATGTGGGAAAGTACAACAGTAACAACACGCTGCACGATCTACTCGCCCTACCATTTATGTATGTATGCATGCATGGCTAGCAATAGAATAGAATAGCTTTCCCCGCAGTTTGCCAACCTTAGTTCTAATCACCAAACCCTTCCCTTGCATGTGAAACAAGCAATGCATCATCCTTTTGCGTCGAGGCGACTTCTCATTGCGTAGGGGAGGAGGTATGTATAATGTAGAGCAGAATGGACAGAATTGATTGAAATCATGTCCGCTGGACTGTCTCGCGGTGAGGCAAGTCATATGGCTATCTATGGTCGATGCTGCTCTTCAACGTTAACGATGCATCTACTGAGGGTCTCGCCAGAGACAGCCAGACACAGCCAGTAAAACAAGCGTCGATACCACAGGAACCATTGTCCTATTTCAAACAGCTACCCTGGGTAGTGGTCTGCAGTACCTCATCTTCGGCAAAACTTCGTATCACAACGTCAACCAACCTGCAACTGCTGTGGAATGACAACTCGAACCAAACGCGCTGCTCGGTGCAGCGCACTGCACGGTCTAAGTGGGTCGGAGCGCGCACTGTGAGCAGGAGAGCGGTCGTCCTGCTTACAGCTTGTCGTTTCGGCATCGTCTCCGCGAAGAATTTGTGCAAGGTAGGGGTGTGGGGCTGCTGGTAGCAATAGGTTTCCATGAGATGTTGGTACCCTAATAAGCTCGATGAACGAGAACTTCGAGGGGCGCTATTGTTGTCTCAAAGGCTGATACCACAGCAGAGACAAGAATGGTCGAGCCGTCGAAATCCTCTCTGCTAGGCAAAAAGCTTGGCCGGCGTGTGCACAAGCATTTCTTCTGCGACAGAGCTTGACATACGCAGAATCAGATGCAATTCCTCCTCCTCGTCTATCTGAAGACCTGGGTACTCCACAATCCCTCACGGCGTGGAATCGACATGAGGCCAGTCCGATGCCCATGAAAGCTGGCTCGGCCCGGCGCCGGCCATTGTCCGGATGTGCTTCTTGAGCTCGGTCATTGTGCCTTTCGCTGCAATGCGGCGGTGGAGAGCACCCAGCGGCTTCGTAGTACTCTTTCCCAGCACGGAAGGTTCGATCAGGTCAGTCCTCTCGCAGCTCGTGGATATGAGCGAGCACGCCTTCATGGCCATGCTTGAACGATCAGAAAGTTCGTCGCTGGCGAGAATTGCAGGAAGTCCGCTGATACGGCTGGGGCTGGAGTGTACGTGCTATTCGAATGGAAGGGGAAGCGTGCTGGGTCGAGCAGGTGTGAAGGTGGGTTTCCCAAGTTGTCAGGTCCATTGTGTCTTCTGTGCAGCCTGTGGCAGCGGTCATCGCATACCAAGCAGAGGCGGGCAACGCCGTGAGCTTAATTTTCTTTCGCGAGAAGAGGGTAAAGTGAAAGAAATGGCTCAAGGCCGGCCGAAGAAAGGAACTCATACTGTACTGGTATCGGAGAGGCTCCGAAAGTTCGGGACGAGTCCAATGCGCTTGTCATCGAGGTGCAGACATCTCGCTTGGGCAGGAGCATGTCGGAAGAGGCGATTCCTTCTATGAACGTGATCCAGCTTGTTCTTTCGACAGACGCCCTCCTGATGCGACGTTTGACAAGAAGTTCGTCACTGTTTTGAGATTGGTCGAGGTTGTAGTGCACAGCACGCAAAACGTCTTTCGAACATCCTTGTCACTTCTGAATGCCTCAATTTCCACAACTTCCGCAGCGCTCTTCTTGAGACTGTCAGCTCTCCAGCGTCAGACTACCTTACTGCCGACCCTACTGGAAGATGGGCGGTTCGGAGACATCGCGCAACTGACAAGACTGCACGAATCGTTGCAGAACCTGCGAATGCGAACACTTTGGACCACCTTACGCCGACGCGCTGGAGCTTTATGACGTCGACCCGGAGTGGTACCGCATGAAGCAAGACGACGTCGAGAAATGATTGAAGGAGCGTATCAGGAAGGATGATGCAAAGCGCCGAGTGTCCCAAAGGAGAATCTGGAGTTCCTGAAAGAATGCCTCGCTGAGATGTGGCGTGGTCGTGGCCTTCCTCCACTGGCAGCTGCATTCTCGGCCGAGCACGCGGTAATGACGAGTTTCAACGACGCCAGCAAAGCTGATAGAGCTTGATTCGCACATTGCAGCACTGTCTGGAGTCGAGAGTGGTGAAGAAATTTCCGCTGCTTTCTTGCAAGGCAAGGTAGGTCGCCGATGGGCCACGAGTTGCTTTCGAATATGCCGAGACGACAAGGAGCATACCGGACGAGGCTACGCCTCTGGAAAGGAATCGATCGGGTCCTGAGGAGAGGTCAGTAAGTGCTTCAATCATTTCCCTCATTCCTCAAATTCTTGGCCTCCTCTTGTTGTAATGAAATCTGAGAGCGCCGCAGGCTTCGATATCGATGTCGCCATGGCGTTGCATAACTTCAAGTTATGAATGGTCCGGCACATATTCGATCGCCAGGCACTCGTTCTTCACTCTTTCGTGAAGAGCGAGCGGGGTTTTCGGGAAACATCAATGTGGGGAATTGCCGGCCTCAAAACTCTCCCATGGCAGATCGACTTCACTCCAACACGACTCGACGTCCTCCTTCTTAAAGAGCTTCCTGAATCCTCTTGACTGCAGCTGCAGGTTGCTATCAGACGATGCAGTCGCCATCATGTTTTGCGGCTCCTCTCCATCCGCCTCAATCATGCTTTCTTTCAACCACTTGATTGCCTTGGCATCGCCCATCGCTGCCCTTATCTTGCTCCTCCTCTCCTCGTACGTGGCATATCAGCTGCTTCTCCATCCGCTGGCACACATTCCGGGCCCTCGCCTCGCGGCCTTCACAAATCTATGGAAAGTCCACCACATCTACGGCACGCAACTGCAAGAAGTCCTGTTATATCTTCACAAGGTCCATGGTCCTGTCGTACGCATTGGTCCGAATGATGTCCACATCCAGGATCGGGATGCCGTCGACACCATCTATAAAGGTGGCAGAGCGTTCCCGAAGACGTCATTCTACAACTCATGGCAGACCTTCAACCACAATCTGTTCGGAACCCAGGATGATGATGTGAGGAACTCGGCAGCATTGAGTCATCGCATGTGGTCCTTGCTTACCAGGCTTTCAGCTTCACGCTCTTCGGAGACGACAGATGGCACATGGCTTCAGTCAAAAGTCGATTATCGAGATGGAAGCCATCTTGCGCGAAGTAGCGTTCAGCTGTTCGTTCGATGCGCAGATTCCCGGCGCGGGAGACTTCGAGAGAGTGCCAAGGGCGATCACCGGCCATGTCCTGATGGGAAGCATTGTCGGCGAGCTCTCTTTCCAGCCTTTGAACCGAACAGCTGCTTGCGTGGTCCCTCTTCAAATGGATGCGAGACATTGTCAGCAACCGCATGCTGCTACGAGACACGTGTGCGAGATGTATCAAGGCACGGATTGACGGCGGTTCCAGCAACGATCGCAAATACCTGCTCCAGTCACTCATGAAAGCCAAAGACCCGGAGACTGGTGCGTGCCTCACGACGGTGGACATCAACACTGAGGCCTTCGCCATGCTGTAAGAAATCACCATGGCCAGACGAGTCGAGATTTAACTGACTCAACGTGCATAGCGTCGCAGGCTCCCATACAACTGCTGGTACCCTCGGCCTCTTCTTCGCCCACTCTCTTCGCGATCCAAAAGTCCTGACCAGACTCGTCGATGAACTCGACTCGAAGCTGGGTCCGCCTGATCAGGCCGCAGGACGCCAAACGCACGCCATTACTGGTCTGGAGGAGAACCTGCCGTATCTCATGGCTTGTGTGCGTGAGAATTTCCGCATGACCCCAGTCTTCGCCATGCTGCTGTGGCGTCGTGTCACTGCGAGCGAGGGCCTTGCCGTAGGCAGCATAGTCATTCCACGAAATGTACGTTATACTATCGACAGTTAGAATACACTGCTAACTGCGTGCAGACGAGCGTGTGGGCTAGCAACTATGTTCAACATCATGATGCATCCGTCTGGGGAGCTGACCACGCCGAATATGATGCCGAACGATGGCTCGACGGACGGACCGACGGCCTTTCGAATGCTCTGATACCATTCAGCCTGGGCCATCGGATGTGCATTGGACGCAATCTTGCAATGACGAACATCCTCAAGACGATTACGACAGTGCTGACCAGATTCGAGCTCACTTTTGAAGACGCAAAACGGCAGCCGATGCGCTTTGGAAGCTATGGTATTGGGGACCTGCAAGGTACTTTGATGTGTATGGCTCGCTCTCGTGAGTCTTGACCAGGTCGGATTCGCGAAGAGCTCCCTTCAATAGCCGCAGACGGAGTCCAACTGTCGCAATGCTTTCTTAAGCCAGATGGACGAGAGCCAGTGAGAGCGTGAACACTCCCGGCAAGACAATCGTTGCCGTTCAAAGCTATCGGTGAGCATTTCACTCCCAAACGCCGGCCGAGTGGTGTGCTGTTGCCGCTCGCTCCGTACATCATCTCCAGCCGCCATGAAGCGCGCACAGGCCACTTCTCTGACACGAAGACGACAAAGATAACCGCAGGATGCATCCCGACAGCCATGGCCAGCGCACGAACAGAAACCGGGCTTCCACCAATGGCGATGAGACCTCACAATATTTTCCTGTCAGCCTCCCTTACGAGACCACCGCTGCCGAACATCGCCACACCTGTCGGGAAGTCTGACTATTCTCGCCTTCAAGTCATCCGGCTTCGTTCATCCTTGATCAGATCTGGAGATGGCCCAAATATAGAAAGTGACCAGCCTCGCAGTCGGAATGGCGTCACGTGTGCAAGTACGAAGTTGGCTTACGAGGAAGTTGGTATGGCCAATATGGTTATACCAACTTCCTCGTGAGCCAAATTCCTCCTTGTACACGTTACAGTAGTAGGTGAGCGCATCGGAGTGGACACCCCCCAAGCCTGCCTCTTAAGGTTAACAGCCTCGTTGGAAGCTTCAGACAAGGATTGACCTTGTTACAGCGATTACGGGTACGGGCATCGGAATAGCCTCCGTTTGAACCTTACCCAATTTCCGCCATAATGTTGTCAGCAAACCATGAGCTGGCACTGTCAAGTCGCCCTTGACCTTGCAAAAGACTTCGCCGCGGCGATGCGCCATCTTCAGGATGGAGATGGCTGGCACTCACTCACTCCCAGACCGTAACTACAAATGAAGCGCAAGGCGCGCAAAGGGCACGGTGATATGTAATTTCATCTTACTTTCTCTTGCCAGCAAAGCACCTCCATCAGTCTCTAAGATGCACACGACATTGGCTGGCAGCTGTCTGCTGCTCCTGTCACAAACAACACCTTCGCTGGCTGGGGGTCTTGGCTCATGGGGTCCGACCATCAAGTTTCCGCTTGTTCCGGTCGCAGGCGTTATCGAGCCCTCTCAAGGTCGACTCGTCGTCTGGTCCGCATACAAGACCGATAGCTTCCAAATCAATGTCGAGAACGTTACGCAGACTGCGACCTACGATCCAGCAGATGGCTCCGTCAAACTCATTCCGGTTCCCTACGTTGGCCACGATATGTTCTGTCCGGGAATCAGCAACGACTTTGACGGGAACACTTTGGTCACTGGCGGAGACACTTCGGCCGCTGCGAGCCTTTTCCAGCAAGGCAGTCAGGATTGGACCGCCAAGCCAGAGATGAAGATGGGACGTGGATACCAGTCCTCGGCCACCCTTTCCGATGGTCGGATCTTCACCATCGGCGGATCGTGGAGTGGGGGCGTTGGTGAGAAGGACGGCGAAATCTGGGATGGATCGAAGTGGACCATGATGGGGGGATGCCAAGTTGCGCCGATGTTGACGAAGGATAAACAAGGACTCTACCGGAGTGATAACCATGCTTGGCTCTTCGCCTGGTCTGGCGCGACTGTGCTGCAAGCTGGCCCAAGTCGCAACATGAATTGGTACACCATGCGCGGATCTGGCACAGTCGGGAGCGCCGGTACAAGAGGGAACGATGGCGATGCAATGTGCGGCGCCGCAGTCATGTACGATGCGGTCGCCGGGAAGATTCTCTCCGTGGGAGGCTCTCCCGACTACCAAGGGACTGCGAGCACCACAAACGCCAACGTCTTGACGATCGGTAATGTCGGTGGCGCCGTGCAGGTCCAGCAGGTTGGATCGATGGCATCGCCGCGGATATTCGCCAACAGCGTCGTCCTGCCCGATGGAACCGTCTTCGTCGTTGGCGGCCAAGGTGTCGGAAATCCATTCTTCGACAACGACTCAGCAATGTCGCCCGAGCTTTGGGACCCTAAAACGGGACAGTTCACGACGCTGACAGTTGGTCCCACGCCACGCAACTATCATTCCATCGGCCTTCTCATGAAGGATGGCACGGTCTTCAGCGGAGGAGGTGGCCTATGCGGCAACTGTGGAACCAATCATTTCGACGGCCAAATCTTTAGTCCTCCCTACCTCTTCGAAGCAGATGGCAAGACTCTCGCCGCCCGTCCACAGATCGCCGACGTGGATTCAACCACGATCAAAGTTGGCAGCACCCTCACCGTTATCCTGGTCGCCGGTACGAATCGTGCCGCAACATTCTCAATGGTGCGGCTAGGTTCTACCACGCATACGGTCAACACGGATCAGCGTCGAGTCCCGCTCCAAGCGTCAGCCACGGATGCCGACAGCTACTCGATGACTCTCCCCAGCGATCCGGGTGTTCTACTCCCTGGGTACTGGTTCCTCTTCGCCTTGTACAACGGCGTACCAAGCATTGCTGCCATCGTCAAGGTGACACCTTAGGGGTGGTCGGTTGAGTCAGTCGTCACGGCCCATACAGCTATACAGCTAGAAATAGATATTTTACGATCACGAATGAGTTCCCTTCTCTCTTCCATCAACGACAACGGAGAATCAAGTAGGTAAGCACAATTTTGTTGTTGAATCTCCTTTAGGTTGTCCAACCAATCTTGACCGATGAACACTCTAGTAGTAGGCGAGATGCAGTAAGACCAACAGACACATAGAGTCCCTTTACCCCAGTAACAGCGTACCGAAAGCGCCTGGCTGACAACGACAGGAACGATAAGCCTTAGGGTCTTCTGTCCGCACCGACAGACCTAGGGACATTGATATCGGCATTCCTTTCCTTCGGACCTCTTTTGCCAGGAAAACGAAAGGACCAAAAGGAACGCTTGCACCAGCGCCTTCAAAGGTGGGTGTTCGTGGCTCTATTCGCCAAAGTCCACCCAAATCAACAGAAATCAAGTCCGACAAAGAATGCAGGATTGTATCAGTCCGGAGACTGCACAGCAATCCCGGAGCCAGGGCAAGACAGCTATGGGTGAGAAGGGTACACAGACCGTGGCGAAATATTAATTCCAACGACACTATATCCACATCAAAGCAATATTACAACCAACGAGTGCGTCACCTGTTCGAATGGAGCAAACGCTCCGCCCGAGCAAATCATGAGTTGAATCTGATCGCTTCCTGGACAGAACGCTTTGCGGAGTCCACGATATCTGCTTCATGCTTCAAAACGGCGCATGACCTTGGCCGCATTCCCAATGTCAGAACATCCGCACTGGTGATTACTGAGGCTGCGACGATACGTTAGCACGAGCGGATCTCTAACCGAGCAGCAAAGGGAGAAGTCTTCTCACCATTCGCCAGTATTGTGATTATACATATGGCAATAAGCGTCGCAATCACTGTCCTTTTCGCACTGACAGACGCCAATGATTAGCTATCGCGGAAGGAAGAGCGATTGGAAAGGAACCACGTACAGCGATCGCAGGTGCGACGAGGCCGATGAAGATGGCGGTGAGGATGGTGATGAACTTCATGGTGATTGATGTCCGGTTGCTGTAGTCGGTAATGTACCTGGGAGTGATGAGTGAAGAACAAGAGGGGGCTCGAAGTATTGATCATACTTGTTGGTTGTGTTGAGGAGTATTGCGAATGGTTATGGAGCGGGAGTTCGAGTTGAGGAGAGTACTTTCGAGTTGTGATCTTCCTTTGTGGTGTTGCGAGAAGTGACGGGAAGAGGAGTCGGTCCTCGGGTGGGGAAGTGTCCTTTTATGTTCAGCGCTCGGAGACACGCCTACATACTCCTCTCGTGGCTGATGTATCTGGAAGCACATCCTGACACCTGCGGCCCAATAGCCACTCACCTCGAGCGTCATAGGAGTAGATCGCGCAAGGGAAGCTAGGAGCCCCTGTGCAGCCCGTCACCAGAGCACAGTGCCGTTCGATCTGACACGGCAGAAAGCATCTTCTGGGCTCGCTTCGTCTGTTGCCTTACAACTGGGGCTTTGTACTCTGGCCCGATTCGGAGGATCAATCCACAGCTTGAAGGCGACTAGGCTTGCAATAACAGCCTAAGCTATGACAGCGCATGTGATGCGCAAATAGTCGAATTGGCAGGATTAGGCATTGAGGCGAGGGGAAGTTCGGAAACATGGCCAATGGACGCAACGGAGAGTCGTGATTCCGACGCCGTCCAAATGCTCTTGGCCTGATGCAAGGCGTCGAAATCGATCCGGCTGGAATGGCCCCTGCCTGGCAATTTCGGACGGCGATCCGACGCGGTTTTCTCCCATAGCCTGATGGATGATCAGGGCCCTTAATGAAGCAGTGCGAGGGAGCCTTGTCGTTGAGCACGGCATCCGTCATCGTGTCTTGCACTCTTGGTGCTCTGAACAGGGCTTGCATTTGGCGCCCTTTTGCGCTTACTTTGGCCAGGATCGATGGTTTGCGGAATGAACGGATGAGTGAGTAGCGTGGAGAGCATGCCGATGAAAGTGAGGCTGTCACGCTGCCAAAAGCGAGAGCAGTACGTCAGTGGCGACTGCAAATCCGTACGTGTAGCTTCAGGAGGATCGAGACGTAGTTACTTTTGCCAGGTCAAGTGAGGAAGTGAGAGTGGAGTGAAGTGAGAGTGAAGTGAAGTCAAGTGAAGTGAAACACTCGCGCTGCAGGAGTTCCTTCTGTGGGCCAGGCTTTGCTTAGTCATCCAGCAACAAACACCCGCCACCCAGGCCATGTACTCGACAACGGTACACAATTTAGACCCCCAATTCTTCCGTGACAATGCCAACGACAAGGAGTCAGACATCGGGTGCTACAAAAAAGGAAGACAAATCGCAGGATTCCCCTAAAACCTCCCCTAAACGTAAAGCGACCGACACACAGAATCCAAGCACAAAGAAGCAAAAGAAAGATCCCAGCGGTAGGACAAATCAGCCGCCGACAGACAACGCCAAAGACTCCAGCAATGACCAGACGTCCATCACAATCAATCGCGCTCCGGTTCTGGAGCTTTGGGCCAGCTCTGTAGCACATCTCCTGCATCCCTCGCTATCTTGGTCCACTTGTCTGAGCATAGGTGGCGCCATCAGCACCATCACGGCCATCTCTAAAGGTCGATCCATCGGGAAATACCAAAAGCCTGATCCCAGCGAAGCCGCAGAGAAGAAGCAGAAACGAGAGAAAGTCGACGCGAATCTGGATGACGTCGACGTCATGGGCTTCAATCTACATCTTGACAAGGATGGACAGGCCATGGTTGGAGAGGAGCCGAAGAAGAGTGATGAAGCGGCATTGGAGAAGAAGTACGGGTCAGACAGATACAAGCATGCAAAGGCGACTTTCGAGGCGGCGTTGAAGTCTTGGAAAGGTAACGAGTACGAGTTGAATGGCAGAGCTTTCCACATGTATGAGGACTTCCGGCCTAGCGTAGCTGCTGGGCAAAAGGGCTGGGGACGTAAAGGCGTTCTAGACCTCGAGAGAGTCAAGAAGGTTGTCAGCGATGCATGATGCGCTCGGAATGTCGCCAAAGCGCAACGAATACGAAACTCAAGCATACACATCATGCATTATCCCTTCTCACAGCTTCGCTTTCTTCGAGGTCACTTGACCTACCCAGGGATACTTGTCCTCAACAAATAGCTCCATGAACGGTTGCTGCTTCTCCCCCTCCATCGACGAAGCCATTACGGCAGCGAAACCCTTGAACGCCGAGTTGGTCAAGTACAGCGGTGAACCCTGACAGCCATCAGTTCTGCTCAATCAAGGCGCAAGTCGAGACGAGGGAAACCCACGCAATTGTTGCAAAAGTGGCGAGACACCGTGTTCCCGCTCTTGGTGTTGCTGTCCGCATATTCTTTCAAGAGATCCTTGCCCTTCACTACCTTGAGGTTCGACTTCATGAAGCGGTGATTGTGCATGAAAGCACTTCCGCCCGTTTGTTTGCAGTCGTTGCAATGACACTGTGTTGCCCTCATTAGCACGGTCCGAGGTAGCATACAAGAGTCCGAGTCTCACCAGAACGGCGCCTTTATCTTCGCCGGTGATCTCGATTTGAACGGATTGGCAGAGACATGAGGTGACCCGCGAGACGAGGGGCTTTGTCTGTTTCGATGCCATCGCGAGAGTGCTGAGGTCCAATCAAATTTGGATCGATTCCGTGACGCCTTGTGATCTGGCAACCGATGTAAAAGACGATGTATGTCAAAAGATTGAGGTGCAGTCGATGTTGTCCCGGCTTCGGGTTACCATGGTCGGTGACGCAGCCGAGGTGCGAAGACATCTTCTCCGCTTGTGCACCCCTCGTCAACATCATCTTGCAACAATAGGCCTTTCCTCATCGCTATTGCGAGGAATCGCTGTCGAGATGGCAGTAGTGGTACGGATCAAATGTCTCCATGATGCTCTGATGGCTCACTGATTGACAATGCTACCGATCTGCAGCTGCAGTGAGGAACCTGATCAAGATTCCACTATGCGGGAACTTTTGATCAGCTCTCCGGTCGAAGCATCCTCATGAACGGCGTTGGTATAAAGTTGGGGGTGCGGTCACTTCGTAGAAGATGGGAAAAGACATGGCCACCAACTTCCACCTTAATGGCCAGAGAGCTGCCTTGATGCCTGAGTCCGACGACTTGATCTGGGTGCGAGAAAGAGGGAGTAGTTCATGAACGTCACTGTCGCAGACTTCAGTTGACACGATAGGCTGTGCTTACCATGCGAACTCGAGGAAAGCCCGGATCACTGAGAAAGTGCCAATAGACGTCAGCGAAGTGGACTTGAACAGTCTCGTTCCAGAAAGAATCAAGGCACCGTGACGCGGGTGATCCATCATCACTATTGCGGTGTTCTCCTTTGGCTCCGCGGACAGAGGTCTCTCAACCAGCGGAGGAATGTCTGCGCTTTTCTGTCTCTCTGTACGTGCTTCCCTCACGCTAACAAGAAGTTGGCCATAGTGGGACTTCACTGCCTGGGTAAACGCTTCGACCGCGTTGCACTGGCACGACACACTTTGACCGCGACACGTTTATCACGCCAGGATCGATGTGGACGTCAAGTCTAGAGGTCCATCGAGGCCCACAGCAGTGGTATAGAGTGCGGCGTGCGTCTTGAAGTCGACGAGAAACCCTTGGCCGGTTTGATTCCGGCCAGACCAATGAGAATCGACCTCTTGACTTCTCGTTGATAATGGACGCGTTGGAAGGCCGGAACCAAACCGGCCACACAGTATATACGCTCGATTCCCCCGGCTTGAGAACCTGATTCCTTTCTCTCTCCCAATTCTCAAAATTCGGAATTTGCTTGTCATCGCTGGCCTTCATCCGCAAAATCACACGTGATTGCCAAGACTTGTTCGACATCCATCGACCTCAACCATTTACTCTTTCATCCGAGTATACTGTCGTTGTATCACCGC
Organism: Zymoseptoria passerinii SP63; assembly: GCA_000223825.2. NCBI lineage: Eukaryota > Fungi > Ascomycota > Dothideomycetes > Mycosphaerellales > Mycosphaerellaceae > Zymoseptoria > Zymoseptoria passerinii. Next base: position 9,328 of record AFIY01001353.1, on the reverse strand, counting down.
CAGAGATAAGTCAGTACTACCTCGTTGCCCCCAAGTACCCAGATACTGACCTCCTGCAGCATCATTTGCCTCACGCAACCATGTCTCCCTACCTGAGCAGCGCCATCGACCATGACGCAGAGATCAGACCAACCGGTAAGGACAACGTCGTCACCGCAGGACAAAATCAGCTTACTCATGCCATCGTAACAGATACCAAGATGGTGTTCCCCCACATCGATGCCGACCCAGTGATGCTACCATCCTCGATCGATCCATTTACCATTACCACCCAGACAGGGTTCATGCCCTTCCAGACTCCCATCATCGAGCTCCCACCAGCCTTCTCGGCTTTGAAGAAGCTGTGTGATGAGATGCCCATCGTCAAGCTTGACGGTACTCCGGGTCTCCTTGCTTCATACCAGCTTGGGCCGAACGTGGATCATGTCAAGCCTCTGGCTGATCTGACGGATGAAATCGATGGTCTTGTCGCTGCTGACGGTAAGCCTGACCTCGTCATGGTCACGGCCATCTTCCGCGACTATGCTTTCCTCGCTTCGGCGTACTTGCTGGAGCCATGCTGGGAGCGATGGAACAAGGGTCTTGAGGGTTATGGATTGGGTCGCCAGGTCCTGCCGGCGTGCATTGCTCGTCCATTGGTCAAGACAGCTAAGCTGTAAGTTATGCCTGCTGATCCGTCAGTACACCAGCTGCTCATCACTTCACAGCCTCGACATCCCTCCCTTCATGGCCTACGCCGCCGCTTACAGTCTCTTCAACTACCGCTTTGAGGATGCATCTGTTGGCGCCACCGAGTACTCCAATCTGCGTATGATCCGCGCGTTCGAGCGTGGGCTTGACCCATGTTCTTCTGAAGCAGGCTTCGTACTCACCCACGTCGACATGGTGAAACACACCGGCGGTCTTATCAACGGGGCGGTGTCACTCCTGGACTCCGTCGCCGCAGGCTCTGAATCCCACGCCGTCATTGATGCCTTCGAGCTCATGCTCTCCACGATGCGTGTCATCGAAGACAGCATGGAATCGATGTGGTCCCACTCCAAGCCCAAGGAGTACCTCTCCTATCGTACCTTCATCTTCGGCATTACCAACCAATCCATGTTTCCCAACGGCGTGGTCTATGAAGGCGTCAACACGGACAACCGTCCCATGTCCTTCCGCGGAGAGTCAGGAGCCAACGATGCCATCATCCCACTCCTCGACTCGCTGCTGCAGATTCCGATGCCAGCAAATCCACTGACCGATATCCTCAAGGACTTCCGCAACTACCGTCCCAAGCCCCACCGCGACTTTCTCGCATACGTGCGCTCCAAAGCGGAAGAGGTGGGCGTGCAGGCATACTGCATGAAAGACTTGCGGACCAAGGTGCTGTATCTTCGCTTGCTGGAGCATGTTCGCAGTTTCCGCTGGCGTCACTGGCTGTTCGCTCGGGAGTACATCATTCGCCGCACGGCGCATCCGACTGCTACTGGAGGCAGCCCGATCGTGACGTGGTTGCCGAATCAGCTGTTTGCAGTCATGGGCTTGATGAGGGAGACTTGGGAGAGTATTGATGACAAGGACAGAGAAAGTCTGGGCAAGACTGTGAACGAAATGATGGAGAATGTCTACGAGCAGGACGCGAAGCTGCGAAAGGTATGTTGCTCGATCATCTCTCACTGACTGATATGAGTGTGCTGACGAAACGGTGTGGCAGGAGGTCGACAGGTGGTGCCAGGAGCGTGGCGTTTGATGGACCACAGCGATACAGACGTGAAGATAGGACGGTCTTGTTGTCTCGTGAGGCAGCATTCGAGTCTGCGTAATCGATAGTCTCCGTGACGGCGGAGTTCGTTCTCGTGTTTTCGCGCCACTTTGCCTTGGTCTGTATCAGGTCAATCGGACATCTCCAGCACAATTGATTTTTGCACATCTCGACGCTTCTCTGCATGATTGTCTTCAGTGTCCGGCGTAGAACGCTCCGTCCTAACTCGCATGTTGATGTCCGATTGATGTCCGATTGATCATTGATGTGAGAATGGAAGAGGGATGATCGTCGACAGCGGGACTGCCTCGGCGAACATAACCTCACCTTCAAAACACCACCTACCGCACTCCGTACGAACATCATCGCACTTGGCTCACTGCTGCACGCCGACGTCCCAGAAGTCGTGTATTTTCCAACAGCATACCCAAATTCCACACGGAGTCGATCACGGCCGCAAGATCATCTCCCACGAATTTACGACTCGATGTCGTCTGCCTCGACATAGCCCGATCCTCCTCGCCGGGAACCACCATGCGATCACCGTCCAGGAGCCGAGAACAGCCGTGCGAACCCACATCTCTCCTGATACTGTCCTCTTAGAGACCCCATCCAACACCTCCCCACCTCCCCACCGCCAATATGTTCGAGAAAGACATCTACCAGCTCATCCGCGGCCTGCGTGCCCGCAAAGGCACCGAGCGCGAGTACATCGCAGAATGCATACGCGAATGCCGAAAAGAGATTCGATCACAAGATATGGACGCCAAAGCCACGGCTCTGCTGAAACTGGTATACCTCGAAATGTTTGGCCACGACATGTCATGGGCATCATTCAATGTGCTGGAAGTCATGTCCTCGGGAAAGTACTTGCAAAAGAGAGTGGGATACTTGGCGGCTGTGCAGAGTTTCCGACCGGACACGGAGGTGTTGATGTTGGCGGAGAATTTACTCAAAAAGGACTTGAATTCTGCGGACAAGGCTACTATTGGATTGCCCTTGGCTACAATACCCCACGTGGTGAATTCGAGTATGGCCAACTCGTTGCTGACGGATCTGCTACCGAGACTATCCCATTCTATGCCGGCGATCAGGAAGAAGACAATCGTCACGTTGTATCGACTTGCGCTGGTATATCCGGAGACGCTGCGGCCGGCTTGGCCAAAGATCAAGGAGAGGCTGTTGGATGAAGACGAAGATCCGAGCGTGACAGCGGCGATTGTCAATGTGGTGTGTGAGCTTGGGTGGAGGAGACCGAACGACTTTCTACCTCTTGCACCGCGGCTGTTCGAACTGCTGAAGTCTGGAAACAACAATTGGATGGCGATCAAGGTTATCAAGTTATTCTCGGTGCTGACACCACTGGAGCCACGATTGGTGAAAAAGCTGCTCCCTCCATTGACAGATCTTATCAAGACCACACCAGCGATGAGTCTGTTATACGAATGTATCAATGGGATCATTCAAGGCGGAATCATGGAGGCGGCAGAAGGGACCACGCAAGGTGACGAGATTGCACGGCTATGTGTGAACAAGCTACGAGGGATGTTGATCATGGCCGGAGACCCAAACTTGCGATATGTGGCTTTGCTGGCTTTCGCCAAGATCACAAGTTCGCACGCAGATCTCGTCGCACAACATCAAGATGTCATTCTTGAGTGCATCGACGATGCGGATATCTCCATCCGCACTCGAGCACTTGATCTTGTGGTCGGTATGGTCAATGCAAACAACCTTCAGACAGTGGTGGAAAGACTATTACGGCAGCTTCGGACGGCAGGCAAGGCATCCGCGGTGGACGAGCGGGAAAACGATCGAGGCATCCATGATGGCATCATCCCGATGGCAGACGATGATGAAGCGGATGTACAAGCCGCTATCAAGGCGAGGGAGCAGAAGTCGAAGCAGGCACCTCCACTACCAGACGATTACCGGACTTCGGTCATTGAGAGGATCTTGGAAATGTGCTCCTCCGAGACGTATGCAAACATGAGTGACTTTGAGTGGTATATCGGCGTATTGGTGGAGCTGGTCAAGCAATGCCCGTCTTCCTCTGCAGCGGGCAAATTTGGCTCTGTCGCCAAAGAGCCAACCAGTGTGGCCGACGCCATTGGAGCGGAATTGTTGAATGTCGCGGTCAGAGTCAAGGCTGTGCGTCCCGAAGCCGCAGCAGCAGCTCAATCTCTGCTCATGCTCGACCTCCGAGCTGAGCTCTTCCCGGAGGGAAGCACCAGCAGCGGGCAAGGCGTGTTGACGTCCGCCGCTTTCATCGCCGGCGAATATGCCCATCTTATCCCCAATCCCGACGCTGTCATGACTTCGCTCCTCGACGAGTCGAATGCTCACCTCCCTGCTGAGACTCTCACGAGTTACCTCGAATCAATACCCAAAATCTTCGCCGCACTGACATCTTCTGCCGACTCGTCCTGGTCAGTCAACCGCAAGGACACTACATCTCTCCTCATCGCTCGAGCCGTCCACTTTTTCGAACCTCTCACGCTCCACCCAGCGCTCGAAGTCCAAGAACGAGCCGTGGAATTCCTCGACCTCATGCGACTAGCCGACGAAGCAGTCTCCAATCAAACTCTCCCCTCCCATCCCGGAGAGTACGCCGAACCACCGCTCCTTCTCACCCAAGCCATTCCATCCCTCTTCTCCGCTGCCGCAACAGGCGAGCTCAACCCCGTCGCCGCCTCCGCAGTGCGAAAGGTCCCGATCCCAGACGACTTAGACCTTGACACACCCATCAACCCAGACCTGCACTTTCTGCTCAGCCAAGCAGATTACGACACCGACGCCACAAACGAAGATGACGATACAAATGAGGTGTACAGATTCTACCACGAGAAACCAACACGCTACACCAATACCACTTCAAGATCCCTCCGTCCCGCTGCCGATCTCCTCGAACCAGGTGCTCGCTCATCCTCCTACCAATCTGACTCCACCGACCCGATCGATCGCGACGCCCTCCTCCGCATGAAAGCGGAGCGTCAAGAACGCAATCGAGACGACCCGTATTACATCGACCCCGATCGTTCACGGGGTGGTTCGGGAACTTCAACGCCGCTGCATCGCATATTGAAGGAGGGGAATGCCGGACAGGAAGGGTTGGACGTGGATGATATCCCGGTGATGGAGTTGAAGCTGGATGATCTCGGAGACGCCGCGCCTACCGCTACGAGGAGAGGTGGAGGCGAGGAGGGGAGAAAGAAGAAGAGAAAGGAGAGGAAGGTTTTTGAAATCGTAGCGGATGAGACGGTCGATGGGGAGGTGGCAACTTCTCCTGGTAGTGGGACCGCTCGAGCGGTGAAGAGTGTGGGCGGCACGGCGGGGAAGAAGTCTCTACTTCAATTGGATAGCAGTGCATTGGCTACTCTCTCGCTTGAGAAGGACGGGGATGATGTGGCTGGAACGAGGGGCGGAAAGCTGGATTTTGAAAGGAGGATCGTGGAGGAGGAAGCCATGGCCAGGGCGATTCGGGAGGTGGAACGTGCGAGGTTGGAAATGCAGAGGAGGGAGGAGGAGGTGAGGGAGGCGGAGGAGGTTGTTGTTGTGAAGAGGAAGGGTGGGAGGAAGAAGGAGAGGAGGGTTGTTGTTGAAGGGGAGGGCGAGGACGGGGGCGGATCGGACGGCAATGGGGTGGAGAAGAAAGTCAAGAAGAAGAAGAAGAAGAAACGTGTAAAGGATGAAGAGGTCGCTGGTGGTGAATAAGTTGAGGTTGACGGGACTGAGGTCCAGGAGAAAGTCAAGAAAAAGAAGAAGAAACGGCAGGTCGTGTTAGAGGGTTGAGAATAGATTCTGAGCAACAGGAAAGAAATAGATATTTCGGCGGAACATCAATGTCCCACACACACCGCACTCCGGTTCAGGACAGGCGGGCTGAAGATGACAGATGGTACTCATATCGATTCGGCCTCGCGGCACGAGGGTAAGGACTCCATGAGATACCAGCGAGGAGGGCGGCATATATGGGAGTCGTCCCTCCCACCAACCACAGAATCTACCCGCCGTACAATGAATTAAAAAGCGAGGTGACATTCCAAGCTCAAGCCATGCAAAAGAAAAAGGAAAAAAAAAAAAAAAAAAAACTCCATGTATTTCACCATGGAACCAAGCTCCCTCCCTCCACGCAACAGTCAACCATTGAACGCACAAACCAAAGCCCCTTGATCACACCGCCAACCTCCCAAGCAGGCAGACTTACGAATGAAGTGATCGTATAAACCCTCCTAGACATCACCACCAGCAGAAAGAAAGATTCTCACCCGGTCGGTACTCGCGTCTATACTGAGTGTGCATACAAGCACACCAAAATCCCACATACATACAAGCAACGACAAGAGTCGTAAGCCTTTTCACCTCTTCGCGCAGGGCGGCCGTCCATAATCCCAACCCATATCCAACCTAGGGGGACCAATACGGCCAAACATCCTTCCAACAAAAAGAAAAACCCCAATTCCACGCATCAAGCAAGCTCCACCGCAGCAGCTCCTCGCAAAGAGATGAGAACAGACCAGTCTGCTCTCTCACACACACTCACTCACCCAACCTCGCGCCGCAAACAAATAAAATCCTCGATGAAAAGAGAAAAAGACCGGCGAAAGAAAAAGATGAACAGAGTGTAAGTGTAGTAACTGTGATAATTTCTCATGTCATCTTCTGCGTCGTCTCGTTTTGCTTACACAATGAATGGATGGACTGCTATGCCATATTCCCCTCCCCCCTTTTCTTGTCCTCCTCATGCATTCATCACAACATGCCAAAAACCCAGCGACGACGACGACGGTTCCTATACCTCCTCATCTCCTCATCCTCACCTCAAACCTCACAATCCTCCCGATCCGCCCCGGTCTCACACTCCCAGCACTCCACTATGCCTGCTTCCCACTCCGGCCTCACCTTCGCTCGGATATCATCCTCCTCCACCTGCAAAACTTCCCTACCATTCCCCTCCTCAAACAACAATGCTTTCAATTCTTCCTCCCACAATTCCCGCTCCGGCCACTTTCCATCCTCTCTTGCAACCACGACCCGCTGCCTTTCCTAACAAGCAAACTCTTCCGCTCCAGCCGCAAGCCTCGGCTCTTGATAAGTGTCCAAAGAATGCACCTCCACCTCACCCTGAGTCCTTTCGCTTTCCGCCCGTGCCGTTCGTTCAGCCCGCAGTCTCTCCACTTCCTTCGCCTCCTTTTCCAATCTCTTCAGTTCAGCATGGACGACGTTTCTCTCCTCCTCCTTCGCGCTCCTCTCCCTCGCCTCCCGCAGTCTCACTACTGATGATTGATCCGCGTGTGCCAAAACCTGCCGATATCTCCCGCTGTCCTCGGCCGTCTTTCTCTCCTCCTCCACCCCACGCCACCTCTCTCCCCCCATCTCCGAATTCTAATCCTCCGCCAAACCTTCCACACCCTCGTCATCATCCCCCTTGTTATCCTTGCGAATCGGGATTTTTATTCCCTGTTGCGCAAAAGCTTTGCTCAACGGCGTGCTCTCAATCACACCCGGGAATTTTTTCGCCGAGTACACTTGAAACGGAGCGCTGTACACCCAAGCCAACGTGCGAGCCTTGCCGCGATTGACACCGCCGTTGGACGTGGTGCTGCCGTTAGCACCGGAGGAGGCGGGTGGTTGGACGGGTGGAGCGCTGATGTCGACGAAGCCCATTCGGAGGCTGTCATGTGTCAGCATAGTTCTCGGTCATCATCCTCGCAAAGGTCATCTCACCGAAAGTATCCCTCCGTCCTCACACTCAAGTCCTGCAATACGAACCAGTATCCCGGCTTTTTCTGATCATCGTTTAACTTTGCAGCATTGACCGTCAGACTGCCAATGAGGTTCCTCGTGTACATGGCAGAGGTCGGTTGAGCGGCCTGAGGAGGCATATGTGAGACTTGAGGTGGACCGCCCATCTGAGGGTAGTAGCCACCGGGATATTGCTGCTGAGGATACGCGCCAGAACCAGTACGATGCAAGACTGGATAGCCTGGCATGGTGGAGAAGACGGGATTGCCGTTGCTGTCGATGTACATCCCATGTGGCTGCTCATGCATGTGGCGGGGACCATTCTCCGCAGGAGGCGGATAAGAGGTCGTCGTGGCGGAGGAGATGCTCACGGCGGGGGAATTGCTGCTAGCACGCACTACGTTGGCTTCGCGATCGGCGTTCTCCGCCCAGAGGTCGCATTGAAGGAGGAAGAATGATGGATCGGATGGGAAGCTGTCAATATCAACCTCTCTGCCGGTCTTCTCATCGGTGATGACCAGTCGAACACAAGGAGGTGGTGTGATGGGTCTTCGATCTTTGTCGCCGAAGCCGCACATGCGAGCACGCTGCGGTTGCTGCACAACTTCAAGCGAGTAGACGTAGCCATTGTGCGCGGACTGGTATGACAGTTCTTTTTGCCTGGGAGGAGCGGCGGACAGAGATGGTCGGATCGAGGGCGGGCCAAGATGCGGCTGACCTGGCTGTGGTGGCATGGGCTGACCAGGCATGTAGGAGCCGGGAGGCTAGTCTTGTTAGTGGGGTGTACCAATGTGTTTTCTCCAGGTCTTCTCACCGGTGCGGAGCCCATAGGAGGGCCCAATGGAGGCAGTTGATGTCCCACGTATGAGCGCTGAGCTTGCTGAAGCTGTTGCTGCTGAGAGGGATGCCCTTGCTGATGCTGAGGGTGCTGTTGTGACGGAAGCTGTGCGTATGGCGACGGCTGTTGAGCGTAGCTGCTCGAGTATGGCTGGAACGGGTGATTCATCTCGCCGGATTGTGGACGTGTTGTGCTGGGGTATTGCTGCTGCTGCTGCTGCTGCTTTGGATGCTGTTGCTGTGGAGGTTGCTGTCTTGATTCCTGCGCGTACTGTAGATGCTGGAGTTGGTTCTGGTACTGTGGGTATGATTGCTGCTGTGGTTGTTGCTGTTGGGTGGGAGGACCGAGCATGGTGAAAGAATTCGAGGTCGCGGGTAGGTGCAGGAGCGAGGATTATATACTGCGGTGGGAGCGCGATCGCCGACTCAGATTGCAGATGCGCGCAGTAGATTGGTGGGTGTCGAAATTCGTCGTGTGCGTGTGTGTCGTGAAGTATGGTAGGGACCTGAAGCTATTGAAAGCTGCCCGTGGTATGGAATGACGATGAATGAAGAGAGTTTCGCACTCTGCGAAATGGACCCAACCTAGGATGCCGTACTCGGATGTATGCGCTGTTCTTGCTCGATGGTCCTTCCTGTATATGTCCCTTGCTCATGCACGTCAATCTATCGTCGGTGGGTCGGGGTGAGGAGCGGTGGGAGAAATGTCGCGTGGAAAGTTACTCGGCGAATGTCGCACAGCGCTGGTGCAGGATGGTCGTGACTGCGAGACAACGAGGATTGATCAGTACCATGTGCATTGGAGGAAGGAGATGGATGCCTTGAAGATGATTGCATCACTCACTGCGGTCCAAGGATCCAGGGATGGCTTGTCTTGTCTTGTATGCGATGCGATGTGATGAGATTGACGAGACCCGGCGGGGTGGTTCCAGCAGCAGGCGACACGTCCGAACAGAGCCCCGGTCGGGTCCAGGTACAACGATGCGATGCGATGTGATGCGA
>AFIY01001355.1:0-19568 GCA_000223825.2 Zymoseptoria passerinii SP63 | reverse complement strand
CAAAACTATGACACGCCCGACACAACCACGCGACCTTGGCCCTTTCCCACTCTTCACACCACCCCCTCTTCACCGGGTGGGGGAGGTTTGGACGGTGGCGTAGGAGAGGGTACGGAGGTCTGGCGGGAGAGCGAGGAATATCTCCTCGGCGATGTACTGGCAGTTTGTTCAGCAATCGATGGTTCCAACACGGCACTTCTCCATGCCAGAAACACCCGAGCAAGCAGACAAATCATAGATGCACAACAACCGAAAAAAGAAAGCGAACAATCTCACCTCAACGAACTCCCCCAACTCCCCCACGAACCTCCCCGCCTCTTCCTGCTCCTCCTCCACACTCCTCACCACAGGTTTGATTTCACCCTTCCTCCCCTTGACCCTCCTCCTCGACTTCTTCCCTCCTCCATCACCATCATTACCCGGAGCGAGTCTCTCAATGATAACCGTCGAGATGCAATCCTTGAAGATTTCAAAGTTGGAGGTTTCGGAGGGGGGAATCATTGGAAGTCCGAGACGCCCGAGATATTGGGGGAGGGGTTTGCAATGGGAAGAGGATTTTGGTTTAGGGGAATGGATTGGGAGGATCGAGGACTCAAGTGTTCAGACGAGCCTCTTTGAAGTAGCAACGAATGGTGTGTGCCTTGTTTTTTGGCGCTGATACCTCGAAAACTGTCGTTGATGCGTTCTGAAGGGCGAGTGGAAGACGAGCTGGCGCGTCATCGACAATAATGTCACAAGGTGGCGTTTTATGTGATGGACGTCAAGACATAGGTACATAATGGTAGCGATCAAGACTTTGACACTTCGGTTCCGACGTCCTGGAAGGTCAAGCAACAAAACACGATAAGTGGAGACGTTTTCCCTTTTGCTGTCTTATGAGAGGCACCGTATATGATCAAGGCCGGTTTGTTCGAATACATTACACTGAAGGCAAGTTCGCATTGGACAGAAAGACGCCGGTTCAAATGCGAATGCTCTCTCGTTTGCAACCTTCTCCTTCGCACACAGGCATGCAGGATAGTCCTCGCCTAGAGCTTCTGCGAGTACGATCTGCCGCCTACACGAGCGCCCGAATCGTACATCCTTCTCCGCCCTCTGCCTCTCACTCCTTGCGAGTATCAGCCTCCTTACTCCACAAACTCCTTAACCCTGCTCAACCACCCAAGGTACTCCTTCTGCTCCTTGACATCGATGTAGTCCGGCACAAACTGCGCCAAATGGCTCGTGATTCCCCTCGCCGTCAAATAGCTCTCCAGAATCCCCTGCACCTCCTCATCGAGCTGCTGGAACGGCGGGCCGGCGTACGCGATCTCCTGCTGGGATCGAAGCAGTTCCGCGGGGGAGCCGTTGCCGGTCGAAGCGGGGATTTGCGAGAGCTGGTGAATGATGAAGTCGCCGTCGTTGGCGACGAGTTGGAATTTCAGAGCGCCCTTGCTGGGGCGTTGAATCAGGACGTTGACGCTGACCGGGAATGAGGGTTGATCCTCCTGTGATGGAAGTGTTAGTGACTGCATCCCGTGGTCTTGCTTCAATGTCGACATACCTCATCTTGAAGCTCCTCTCGATCCGCAGGAGCGACGCTATCCTCCGGCGCAACCTTGAAGTTGCCATTGGCAGTCCCACCTCGGTTGATGGCGCCCTTGGAGTTCGCGCCGTGGCTCTGCATCTCCATGTCCTCCTCATCTCCCATCGCAGAGTCCACGTCCTCGTCGCCCATCATCTGCGAGTTGAAGTCCGCAATGCTAAAGTGCACGGTGATCGTCTCGTCCTCGTATTGGCGTGTGATGAACACATCTTGCTCGCCGGCGGTGTCTTCGATTGTCCAATCGGGGTTCTCGGCCAGGAATGCATCGACATTGGTGTCGCTGCCAGCGGTGACGTTGGATTCTTCCGTTTCGATCTTGATTTCGCTGTCGAGCTTGATGGCGAGTTGTTGCGAGTTCTCGTCGAAGCGGGAGCGGGTTGTGCTGAAGGCGGCGATGCGAGGGAGTTGTTGTGTGATGCGGGTTGGGAGGGTGCGTTGGAAGGCGGGTCGCAGCGTGGACGATTGTGAGGCGACGCGGATGGCTGTGCGTGGAGCGGCGCGGAAAGCAGCGCGAAGGGACAACATGATGGCGGTGGAGAGAGTGTGTGAGATGTCCAGTCGACGAGTAGTTGGCAATGGGAGCTGGGTGTTGTGGATGGTTTGATGATGATGGTTTGGTGGAAGGGTCTCGCAGACTTTCTTTCGAGGAAGCTTGGGCCATCCTACTCGCTTCGGAGGTCCGCGATAGAATAGGTAGCTCCCGTCCCTTCTCACATCGAGTCGACCGTCGTATCGACATCTGAAGGCCGGAACATTAGTATTACGAGAGACCTGATGATACAGTCGAGAACACGCAGAGATGACGGCTTGAGATTTCAGACATTGCTTAAATGCCTCAACCGACGAGGGAATGGTTTACAATAAATTCTACTCCATGCTTTCTGGCCATATTGCAGGCAATTTAGAACAAAACAAACGCAATTCCCAACCATGACAATGCCAAAGTGATTAACCTTCCCGTCTACAACAAGATCATACCGCAACCTGAGAGCACCGCGAGTATACCCATGAAGAACACTGGGAGCATGCTGACCTCGGCGCTGGCCTTGGCCGAGTAACCAGCAGCACCCTTGGAGGTCGCGCCGGACTTGGAGCCAGAGCTGGATCCACCAGATGGAGAAGAGCTGACGGTACCAGTGCCATCAGAGCCAGCCTCCTTGAGCAAGCTGTTGCAGTTACCAGATGGCTGCTGAGCATCCTGGAGAGATGCCGAGCCGTCAAAGTCGCAGGCGTCCTGTGCGGAGTTCTGGCTGAGGTAGTACTGGTTGAGAACAAAGGAGAGCTGCTCGGTGGAGTTGCACATGCTGTACGCGCCGTAGGTGCCCGTGGTAGCGTTGGCCTGGATACCAGCGCAGACATCGTCTCCAAGGCCGCAGACGGTGCCGAAGACATCACCGAAATCTTTCGAGTTCAGGCCTGACGCGGCCACACAGCTGAGGGACTGGTACATGCAACTACAGAGCTCCTCATTAGGAGTCGGTGGGAGGGGAGAAGACTGAGCGCTCCAGTCGTTCGCAGTTGGGCAAGCGGCAGGGCTGTTGGTTGGGTTGTAGGAGTCCATGTCGACGCCGGTTGGGTTGACCTTGGTGATCTGCTTCTTGTAGTTGTCAAAGTCCTTGAGAGTCGAGACCGAGTTGCCAGAGACCTTTACGAGACCGTAGTTGTTGGCCTCCTCAAAGTACATGTAAACGATGCCGCCGGACCAGACTGGAGCCATCTGCGGACCGTAGAGCGCTGAGATGTCACCAAACTCACGCGGCTCGACCTCGTTGCAACCGTACTCGGCGAAGAAGACTGGGACCGAGTAGGAAGAGAACTCCTTTGTGCGGACATCGTAGCCGGACTTCTGGTAGGAAGAGTCGCCACACCACGAGTAAATGTTGTATCCCCAGAAGTCGATAGCAGAGCTCTGATCGCCGCAGTTGAAGAAGTCGGCCATATTCTCGCGGATGTCGGCATCATCGTTGGTGGCATAACCGACGCCAATGGTACGGAGGTTGTTCTGCTTGATGTATGCCTTGGTGTCGCGCACAGCGGCCTTGACGAAGGCGCTGGCCTCGGTGTTGTTCACAGCGTTGGACACCTCGTTACCAGCGAAGAAACCGAGGGTGTTGGTGTACTTCGCCATGGCGTCAACGACAGCGGTGTAGCGCGTGTAAAGCGCATCGTCCCATGTAGGCATGTTGCGGTTGATGGAGCCACCGGCGACAGGCGCAGACAGATCAGCGACCACGTAGATGCCAGCAGCGGCCAACGCAGACATGCACTCATCGTGGTCAGAGTCAGGATTGATGGAGTAAACACGAATGGTGTTGGTCTGGAGCTCTTGCAGGTATGGGATATCGCGCTTGCAGGTGGACGCATCGGCGAGAGGGTCGGTGTATGTGTTGTCGTTCGAGGTGGTCGAGCCGTTGCCGGCGTACTCCTGCTGGTATGCGACACCCTTCATGAAGCTGAGATGTGTTAGTGCCAGGTCTCCATCACCCGACGACGCCGTGCTCTTACAATTGTGTGCCATTGTTCTCGTAGAAGAACTTGGAGCCCTTGATCACAATCGAGGGCAGGTCCTGGGCGACAGCGCTGGCGATGAAGCTGCTGGCAGCGATGGTCGCCGTAGCGAGTCCGAATGATTTCATATTGCTTGTGTGTGATCGTTCGAAGAGGTTGTCAAGGTGAAGATCTACCCAAAAACAGGGGTGATCGAATATGCTGTACGCGCGGGAATGCACCAGTGCACGCGGCGAGACAGTGATGTGGCTTTAGCGAGTGTGTGAAGTATTCAATAAAAGGTAATAGATCGTGACACAACGTGCCAAGTGAGAAAGAGCGATGAACAAGAAGTGACAAGTCTTCGTCAAGGAGTGGAGTGGCCAACACACAAGAGGATGTTTGTTCAGGAATCAGGAGACAAGCTGTGGCCAAGTGATGAAGGGTAGGTACCTCGTAATCTTACGCGTTCTTCGCCTGCTGTCTAACCAATTTTGGCCCAAGCGCAGCGGTTGGCAAAAGTAGAGCCGCGAGCGAGTTCGAGATTTTCATTGGTCTTCATCTTGCAACGGGCGAAACAACCTCTTCCGCTCGCATATCCGGCAGGAGACTTTCTATACAAATACGAAACCCTCCTTGGCCTCACACGCGCGCGCATAATCGAGTGACAGATCTTCCTAGACCATCACGTGACGGCTGCGTGGCCGGCATTGCGTGGCGAAACTATTTTTGTCTACGATGTCCACGGGCCGTGTCGCTTGGCTCAACGCTTTGATCAGAGATCTTGAAGGATGCGATTGACGGTTCGTTCATCGAGAGGTTGCTGCAAGCGCCACCGGCAAGAGATGAGACCGAACAATCGGCTGAGCAAAGCATTATTGCAGTCGTGGAGGGTAGTCCTTAGACCAGCAAAGCTTTTCTCAGCGCGAAGCGTAGAACTAGTGGAATCACTTTGGAGCATACACCCCAGTCTGCCTACTTCAGTGATGTTCGTATTCGCATGTACGTTCACTAACGGCATCGTCTTGAGGTATGCTTGGAGACGGCAGGCCTTGCTGTTCGAAAGAACGTCGTCTTTCGACGTGGCGAAGCCGATAGGGTGGTTTGCGTCAGCGAATAGTGCGAACTAAAGCTGCAGGTACCGAAGGTACTATTTCACTCTTGGAGGTTGCGCTCTAGTGCCAAGGTGAGTTGACATCTGTCGACTTGGATGTGAAGACTTTGTATATCTGGCCGAAATGGATGTCTTGACTGCGCCTCGCGTGGTGATGATGGAGCCAGATCTTCCTACTCGCCTTGAGATCCTGTTTCAGAAGAAGTCGGCTGCATGAAAGCGCAATCTTGTGGATGGGAGCTGTCTATCCGCGGGAGCTTGGCGACACTACGGCATTAGGCGGATCTCAAACCTGGAATAGGTCACGAATAGCTTGATTGTGATGAACATCGCTGCAGACGTTCACCAATTGGCGGAAACCCGCAGGCGGCGTGGCGATTGATCGCAGGCAGAGATGTGCAGAGGCTGATCATGTACGTGTAATGAACAGAAAGACAGGCTTTCCACTTCCGCCACATCGTTCAAGGTTCCACGCGGGTGTTACAGGCGTAGCCGGCAGGTTTCGCGATTTAGGGTTGATTGCTGCATGCGGGTAAGGTCGGCCGTCCGGCATCGACATTTCAATATGGAAGCGGGAGCTGGGCTGATGCTGGAAGACCAAGAGCAGTGCCATCTTCCAAGAATCGAGAGTCGAGACGAACATTGTAGGGATGCCGGGAGAGGAGGAACTCGACAGGTTTGCTTCTTATCCTGAACCTGGCAAGGTAGATGGAGAAAATATCAAGAAGGGTTTCCATGGCAGAGGCGGTGCATGTGGTGGTTGGCGGCAGAGTCGCGGAGATGGAAGTGGGTGGGTCGAAATGCTGGGGGACTTTGTATTTTAGCCCGCCTCAGCAAAACACGGAAAAGTCGACGTTCGGCTTGGTTCTCCTTTTCGAATTTTCCGTCAAACGGCTGGGGAATGTCTTCTCACGCATAATTTTCCATCCCTTCACCTCCTGGTCCACCACCACTCTCCGCCGTTGAAAACCTCGCCCCTCCAGCTCGTTTGCGCAGTTGTCCGGACAGACCGCGTGTGCGACAACTTTGGAAGATACAAACTTCCGGGCCCGCCCAGCCAATCAGAACCTCCAGCCGTCAGGAGCATTGGCGCTCGTCCTTTCCGCGCGTCAGGTTCCTCTGAGCAACAAGCTCCTTCCTCCGACTTTCCTCCTTCCACACCCTCGACGGCGACCGCTGCTGAAGTGTACAGTCGCTTTCCTACCACCAACACACAGGGCGCGCGTTCCTGCAGCCACTTCACCGGAAATATCGCTTCCCACGACAACGACCGCCCGCGACGACGGACAATTACGCTCGCTCAACACCAATCTCGTCCTTGAAGGGCTTCCTCTAATTTCACCCTCCGCCGCAGCAACCCACCGCTGGATCTCATGGTTTACGATTGAACGGTACGCGCCCTCACTGAGTGCTCCGCACTCCATCTCCTCCGCCTCGTCGCGTGGGATGAGGCGCTTTGCACACCTCGAAAACTGACCAGCAGCTGACATTCACCATCGCAGTACATAATCCTCCACTACCCATCATGGCTCATCCCAATCAGGGAGGCTACGATGATGGCTACGGCCAACAGCGACCTCCACCACATGGCGGCGCTGATCCATACTACCAAGACGACCAGGCCTACTACGATCAGCAAGGTTACGCTCAGGGCGGCCAGCACCAGCAAGATGGATACTACGATGATCAGGGCTATTACCAGGCTGGCCACGACAGCTACCAGGACGGATACTATGATGCTGGCCCGCAGGGCTATCAAGACGAGTACTATGACAATCAGTACTACGACCAGGGCGCTCCACCTGCAGGCCAGCACCAGCAGCCAGGTCAAGGTGGTCCGCCAAGGAGACGCGGCCACGACTCTGAAGAAGACTCGGAGACTTTCAGTGACTTCACGATGAGGTCCGACATGGCACGCGCCGCCGAGATGGATTACTACGGACGTGGCGACGAGCGATACAATTCATACGGCGACGGTCAAGGCCGTGGATACCGCCCACCATCATCGCAAGTCTCATACGGTGGCAACCGCTCATCTGGTGCCTCGACGCCGGTCTACGGCATGGACTACACGAGCGCTCTGCCAGCGGGTCAACGGTCTAGAGAGCCATACCCAGCCTGGACGTCTGACGCTCAAATTCCGCTGTCCAAGGAAGAGATTGAAGACATCTTTCTCGATCTGACTGCCAAGTTCGGCTTCCAGCGCGACAGCATGCGCAACATGTTCGACCACTTGATGACTCTCCTCGACTCTCGTGCATCGCGTATGTCTCCCAACCAGGCCCTTCTCTCGCTTCACGCCGACTACATTGGTGGCGAGAATGCCAACTACCGAAAATGGTACTTCGCCGCTCACCTCGACCTCGACGACGCCGTTGGGTTCGCCAACATGAAGCTCGGCAAAGCCAACCGCGCGACTCGCAAGGCTCGCAAAGCAGCCAAGAAAAAGAACAAGGACAACCAGCCGCAAAATGAGGAGGCGACGCTGGAGAGCCTCGAAGGCGACAATAGCTTGGAAGCCGCAGAATATCGCTGGAAGACCCGCATGAACCGCATGTCTCAGCACGACCGTGTCCGCCAGATTGCGCTTTACCTGCTCTGCTGGGGTGAGGCCAATCAGGTCCGATACATGCCAGAAGTCTTGTGCTTTTTGTACAAGTGCGCAGAGGACTATTACCAGTCTCCAGCTTGCCAGAACCGCGTTGAGCCTGTCGAGGAGTTCACTTACCTCATCAACTGCATCAATCCTCTGTACGACTTTTGCAGAGATCAAGGATACGAGATCTACGAGGGCAAATACGTGCGCAAGGAGCTGGATCATCAGAAGGTCATCGGATACGACGACATGAACCAGCTTTTCTGGTATCCCGAGGGCATCGAGCGGCTCGCCTTCGAGGATAAGACCCGACTGGTTGATCTGCCTCCGGCTGAGCGATACGAGCGACTCAAGGATGTCATCTGGAAGAAGGCATTCTTCAAGACCTACAAGGAGACTCGTTCGTGGTTTCACATGTTGACCAACTTCAACCGCATCTGGATCATTCACGTGTGTGTCTTCTGGTTCTACACCGCCTTCAACTCGCCCACTCTCTACACCAAGGACTATCAACAACAGCTCAACAACAAGCCCAACGCGCCAGCTCAATGGTCCGCCGTCGCGCTCGGCGGTACCGTTGGCTGCTTGATCCAAATCCTTGCCACACTCGCCGAATGGCTTTACGTCCCACGACGATGGGCAGGTGCTCAGCACTTGACCAAGCGTCTGTTCGCGCTGCTCGGAATGTTCGCGATCAATGTTGCTCCATCGGCATACATTTTCGGATTTCAGCAAAAGGGAAAGATCGCTCTTATCCTGGGCGTAGTTCAATTTCTGGTCGCCTTGGCTACTGTCTTCTTCTTCTCCATCATGCCTCTGGGCGGCCTCTTTGGCAGCTATCTGAATGGAAAGCGACGACAGTATGTGGCTAGCCAGACCTTCACCGCCAGCTGGCCTCGTCTGCACGGGAACGACATGTGGATGTCCTACGGTCTCTGGACTCTGGTCTTCGCCGCGAAGCTGGCAGAGTCTTACTTCTTCCTGACTTTGTCTATTCGTGACCCAATCCGCATTCTCTCCACTATGGACATCCAGAACTGCGTCGGAGACAAGATCATCGGAACCATCCTCTGCAAGCAACAGCCAACCGTTTTGCTCATTCTGATGTACTTCACCGATCTGATTCTGTTCTTTTTGGATACCTACCTCTGGTACGTCATCTTGAACTGCGTCTTCTCCGTCGCACGTTCCTTCTACCTTGGTGTGTCTATCTGGACACCGTGGAGGAATATTTTCTCTCGCCTTCCCAAGCGTGTTTACTCCAAGATTCTGGCCACCACCGACATGGAGATCAAGTACAAGCCAAAGGTCCTCATTTCCCAGATCTGGAACGCCATTGTCATCTCCATGTACCGTGAGCACTTGCTTGCCATCGACCACGTCCAGAAGCTGCTCTACCACCAGGTTCCGTCCGAGCAGGAGGGCAAGCGCACTCTTCGCGCGCCAACCTTCTTCGTGTCTCAAGAAGATCACTCTTTTAAGACGGAGTTCTTCCCGGCCATGTCAGAGGCCGAGCGTCGTATCTCCTTCTTCGCTCAGTCGCTTTCCACGCCAATTCCCGAGCCTCTGCCGGTCGACAATATGCCGACATTCACCGTCATGATTCCTCACTACAGCGAGAAGATTCTCTTGTCCCTCCGTGAGATCATTCGCGAGGACGAGCCTTACTCCCGTGTCACCATGTTGGAGTACCTCAAACAGCTTCATCCTCATGAATGGGACTGCTTCGTTAAGGACACCAAGATTCTGGCTGACGAGACCTCGCAATTCAATGGCGAGTACGAGAAGAACGAGAAGGACACGGCCAAGAGCAAGATCGATGACCTGCCATTCTACTGCATCGGTTTCAAGTCCGCCGCTCCCGAGTACACTCTCCGTACCCGTATCTGGGCATCCCTCCGCTCGCAGACTCTCTACCGCACAATCTCTGGATTCATGAACTACAGCCGTGCAATCAAGCTGCTGTACCGTGTCGAGAACCCAGAGGTCGTCCAGATGTTCGGTGGCAACTCCGACAAGCTTGAGCGCGAACTCGAACGCATGGCCCGCCGCAAGTTCAAGATTGTCGTTTCCATGCAGCGTTACTCCAAGTTTAGTAAAGAGGAGCGTGAAAACGCCGAGTTCCTGCTCCGTGCCTACCCCGATCTCCAAATCGCCTACCTGGATGAGGAGCCTCCGGCCAACGAAGGCGAGGATCCCAGGCTTTTCTCTGCCCTCATCGACGGCCACTCTGAGCTCATGGAGAACGGCATGCGTCGACCCAAGTTCCGCATCATGCTTTCTGGCAACCCTATCCTTGGTGACGGAAAGTCTGACAACCAGAATCACTGCCTGATCTTCTACCGTGGAGAGTACATCCAGCTCATCGATGCCAACCAGGACAACTACCTCGAGGAGTGCTTGAAGATCCGATCCGTGCTCGCTGAATTCGAGGAGATGACCACCGACAACGTTTCGCCATACACTCCTGGTCTGCCACCCACCAAGTTCAACCCCGTCGCCATTCTCGGAGCCCGTGAATACATTTTCTCCGAGAACATTGGTATCCTCGGTGACGTCGCCGCTGGAAAGGAACAGACATTCGGTACTCTCTTCTCTCGTACTCTGGCTCAAATCGGTGGCAAGCTCCATTATGGTCACCCGGATTTCCTCAACGGTATCTTCATGACAACTCGTGGTGGTGTCTCCAAGGCTCAAAAGGGTCTCCACTTGAACGAGGACATCTACGCTGGTATGAACGCCATCCTACGTGGTGGTCGCATCAAGCACTGCGAGTACTACCAGTGTGGTAAGGGACGTGATTTGGGTTTCGGCTCCATTCTCAACTTCACCACCAAGATCGGAACTGGTATGGGAGAACAGATGTTGTCTCGCGAGTACTACTACCTCGGAACACAACTACCTCTGGATCGCTTCTTGTCCTTTTACTACGCTCACCCTGGCTTCCACATCAACAACTTGTTCGTCATGTTGTCGGTGCAGATGTTCATGTGGTGCTTGCTCAACCTCGGCGCCCTCCGCCACGAGACCATCAGCTGCCGATACAACCGCGACGTTCCCGAGACCGATCCTCTGTACCCCACTGGATGTGCCAACACTGTGCCGATTCTGGACTGGGTGCAGCGTTGTATTGTCTCGATCTTCATCGTCTTCTTCATCTCCTTCGTCCCACTTACGGTGCAGGAGCTGACTGAGCGCGGATTCTGGAGAGCTCTTACCCGTCTGGCCAAGCATTTCTCCTCGCTCTCGCCTCTGTTTGAGGTGTTCGTCACGCAAATCTACGCCTACTCTCTCCAGCAGGATCTGTCATTCGGTGGAGCTCGCTACATCGGCACTGGTCGTGGTTTCGCCACCGCTCGTATGCCGTTCGGTGTTCTTTACTCCCGCTTCGCCGGACCCTCCATCTACATGGGCGCTCGTCTCTTGATGATGCTGCTCTTCGGAACGTTGACAGTCTGGGGGTACTGGCTGCTCTGGTTCTGGGTGTCTTTGCTCGCCTTGTGCATTTCACCCTTCCTCTTCAATCCGCATCAGTTCGCCTGGGCCGACTTCTTCATCGACTACCGCGAGTTCTTGCGCTGGTTGTCCCGCGGCAACACCAAGGCTCACTCGGCATCCTGGATCGGCTTTGTGCGCCTGTCGCGTACTCGTCTCACCGGTTTCAAGCGCAAGGCTCTGGGAGAACCCTCCGCCAAGCTGTCCGGTGACACGCCTCGCGGCAAGTTTACCAACATCTTTTTTAGTGAAATTCTTGGCCCGCTTGTCCTCGTTGCCGCAACCGTCATTCCATACCTGTTCATGAACTCCGGTGTCGGTGTCATCGCCGAAAACAACGAAGGTGTCGATATCAACCCCAGAAACGCCCTTATCCGCCTCGGACTGGTCGCCTTCGGTCCAATCGCCGTCTACGCCGGTGTGGCCATCACCTTCTTCGGAATGGCCTGCTGCATGGGACCAGTGCTTAGTATGTGCTGCAAGAAGTTCGGTGCCGTTCTCGCGGGCATTGCTCACGGCATCGCGGTCGTCATGCTTTTGGCTTTCTGGGAGGTCATGTTCTTCCTCCAGAGCTGGAACTTTTCCCGGGCTCTGCTAGGAATGATCGCCGTCGTGGCCATCCAGCGCTTCATTTTCAAGCTCATCATTGCACTCGCCCTCACCCGAGAGTTCCGCGCCGACACTTCGAACATAGCATGGTGGACCGGCAAGTGGTACGCTCTGGGTTGGCACACAATGTCCCAGCCGGGTCGCGAGTTTCTCTGCAAGATCACCGAGATGGGCTTCTTCGCTGCCGATTTCTGCCTCGGCCACATGCTGCTCTTCTTCATGTTGCCTGCGATCTTGATCCCATACATCGACAAGTTCCACTCCGTCATGCTCTTCTGGTTGAGGCCCAGGTACGTTGACACGCTACATTTGACCTTTTGTGTCATCCCATACTGACTTTTCTCACAGCCGTCAAATTCGCCCTCCAATCTACTCGCTCAAGCAGTCAAAGCTCCGCAAACGTCGCGTGGTGCGCTACGCCATCCTCTACTTCACCATGTTTGTCCTCTTCATTGCTCTGATTGTTGGACCGGTGATCGTGTTGAAGATTTTGAAGGAGGTGCCCGACTTCGGTACGCTTCCTCTTGAGCTTCTGCAACCCGCCGACTGGAAGAACAACGACACAACGGACAAGGTCACTGGTACCCGACAAGCTGGCGGCGGTGCTGCTGCTACCGGTGGCGCCAGGGCAAGCGCAAGACCAAGTTCGACGAGAGGATCGAGATTGGGTGGTGGCAGTGGTTCGAGCAACCGCATGTTCATGCTGTAGAGGAGGAGAGGAAACTAATGAGGAGGGATTGAGAAGGGAAGCGAGGTCGGAGGGGAAAATGACAAGCTCGCGAGATCGCGAGATTACGACTGCATCAAACAACACACATTTTAGAAGGGGAGACAACCAACGCTAGCAACAACATGGAGTATTTTTGACTTTGGAGGATGGGAGGTGTATGAAGGAGACGTCGGATGGACTGGATCTGATGGATGGGGTGTCCGTTGCTGTTGTACAATTGCTTTGTTTCTGTCAGATTATTTGGCAGCTCTCTTGGGGATAGGTGTTAGGTAGACATCTTACTTTGGGTTGCATCGACACATGTTTTGCCTTGCTTCCGAACATGATTCGCGATTGTGTACTTGTGCTCCACTAACACCGATATATGCCTGTTGCTGTTGCTGTTGCTCGCGCGCAAGCTGCGCTGTCGAGGACCACATGCTCGTGTTGCCCGCCGATCACGACTTTCTCCTTGACTGCGAACTCTGAGTCGGGGACCTTCGTGCATCACGGACACTGTGCTCGGCTGATGGCGACTTTAGGTCCATCAGGTTGAGCGTTATTCGGACTACTCGAAGTGCAGAGCTGTATCCAATGCTCAAGGTAAGGATGAAGCCGAAGCATCGTTGCAAGTGTCTTAACGGATCAACCATTGAGACGGACGACCCGGGATCGGCGCTGTCACAATGTTCACAGAGTTGCATTGACCGAGGAGCTGCATACCAGACGAGAGAATTTTAACAGCAAGATCATAACCTCGTCCAGCTTCAGCGACCCCTTGATCGCTTCGCGGTGTACGCATGTCGACCCGGTATTCGTTGCAACTTTCAGGGTTGACCGAACGTCCGCATTGATGTAGACAAACCTCTCCTCACTTTCGACCTCCAAGTCTAGCAGTTGTCGCGGCCACAGCCTTGCTCAATGAATCGAAAGGACTGAGCGAAAGGGGCACCATTCAAATTCCAGCAATAATTGCCCGAACCGGCACGGGCCCGGACGTCTTCGCAGTGGTTCTGGCAATTGCAGTCGGTTCCAGGAGACCAGACCAGGGACGCTTTGTCGTTTTTGAATTGGCATGGATACTGAACGTAGATGGAGTTCTTGCCAATCTGGTTGGCTATACAGCCGTCGTTGTTGATCGAGAAAGCGGTGCCACCTCCATCTCGGCAAGCGTTGTCGTTGTAAAAGGTTCCGTAGCCGAAGCTAATGCAACGGCTGGACCTCGATATCTTTCCGGTGGTGAACGCTACTCGCGGGCTGTTGCGTCGTCTGGCTGAGGAAGGGCTGCAATCGACTCCTGGTTTACGCGATTTTAGACGCAGCGACGAGTAGAGACCCACGTCTCATGACCTCCTTGGCAATTCATCAGCACGTCAGCAGCTGTTCAAGCCCCACACTCCATCCCAAAGTCAATCAACCTCATGAAATGGCAAATGCGTCACCATATCACGACCATCTCTCGACCATCATCATCGCAGTGAGGCGAGTTTTTGCTCTATGATGAGGCATCAAGCAGATTGTTCCGGCCTGATCAAAAACGACTCCGAGTTCAGCCGCTGTCTTGCCGTGTCTCAAATCTCTGGCATCGGGAATATACGGAAGAGAATTTTCCCAGGCAAAAGACAAGGAACAAGTCGGTGACTGTTTCATGTCTCTTCTCCACCGTGGGTGGGACTTGATGCAAACGGTCCGCTGTGATGAGCCGATCTCGGTCCAATTCATGACCAGTCCAATGCTGACCAACACGAGAACACGTGCACTGTGATGGACTTTATTGACATGCAAGGCGCGGCCTGTACTTGATGAGCAATCGGGCAGGTAGGCGGTGAGCACTACATCCATCCATCCTGTTCTTCGAGATCGAGCAACACCTACACACCGGATTTGGACATCGTCAACTGTATGCACTAAAAGGCATCGACTTGCGCGGCCAAATTATTATACACCCCTCCCAAGAGAAAAACTTTTGAGCAAAGCACATCTGCTCATCATCGGAAGATCCTGCTCCACTTTGAACCCTCTTGGCGCCACCTGAACGCCTCTTTCTGCAAACTCAATCCGCGTGTTGTCTCCATCCGGCCAAGCTCGAGGGACGAGGCGTAACGTCTACGCTGTTTCTTCGGCCGTACCGGACGTGATTGATCGGAGGCACCGGAGCGTGGGTCCACCGTTTACGATTTCTTCCCATTCATGTGAGGGACGAAGCGTGTGCAGGAAAGAATTGGAAGACGTGTCGATGTGACTCGTGGAAGGCGACTGACTACTCCCTCTGTGCCCATCTGCTGTTCTCCTTCACGTTACACACACACAGACACACCACTACTTCCGTTTCTGGCCTACACCGAAATCGACATTCTCTCATTCGGGGGAAGGATTCACAATGTCTCTAGCAGAGGCATACTCCCTCGCCCACATCGCTCAAACACGCCTCAACAATGAAGCCAGCCGTCCGGATCGCCATCTGCGTTACGTCGTCGGCCACCTCATGCACTACGAATCTCTTCGCCTGCGAATTGTCGACATCGAGAATGATCTTGCCTCTCGACGACGATCCATTCAATATCATCGATTACAACATCGACCGCCCCCTCAATTGATGCTGAGCTCGACACCGCCGCCTCCGACTGCCAGCCAACTGAACGAGGACGACACCGACGAGGACATTGAGGAGGACGACTACGACGATGCGTTGTACCTCGATGGTGAAGATGGAGACGATGATCTCTCGCTGTCCCGCTTCCCTTCTCGTGCTAGCCTGGCTTCTCCTCCTACATCTCCAACGGAACAACATCTCCACCACGAACCAGAACCGGATCTTTCGTATTCCCCTTCTGCTTCTTCGGATGAGTACGACGAGGACGAAGATACAGAGGACGATTCAGACTACGATGATGCATGCCTGATTGCATATCATTCTCAGCCGCGGAGCAGGGCGCATAGCAGGCCGCATCTGAGAACGCGGACGCCTTCGGACGAAGGACTTTACGAGGGTATGGCGGAGTTGGGACTGGGGAAGGATCTACCAGGTGCAGGAAGGAGGAGCAGCAGTAGAGGTTTCATGAAGATGGTGGGATCGATCGAGCAGGTCGAGAGTGCCCAGGCGGACAGAAGGAAGAGCAGTGATGAGGTCGGCGTTCATGTCGAGGAGATTGAGGTCGACGAGGCGTAGCATCATGTTTTGACACACTCAGAGCGGCGACGGACAATGCAGGGATCTAATGGGCATTCGGGAATTGGAGTCATGGGACGGCATCAAGCATGGAACGGAGCGAAGGAATACTGGAACGATGATGATACCCAACTCTTGATATTTTACGGCATCGGACTCACACATGGTAGTGTAGATGTGGTTCAGGAATTGACCTTGATCAATCTGCATCTACGTAACAAGTCAATGTGAGGAAGTATACCTCCTGACCAACGCCTCCTTCTCACGGCTCCTCTCCCTCGTCGTGAATGTTGTGCGGCACGGGAAGTTCTATCTCTGACAACCATCTCTGACAAGCATACGCACCCTCTGTCGAATTCTGGGCCTTTGCCCGATGCGGCATCGCCGGCGAGCAGCGAAGCTTTCGACAAGGACGTGGCTTGCGGAAGGCTAGCGTCTTGGCTTCTCATCGCAGGTGAATCATCCTTGACTACACCTCGCTCGTACGGTCGTACCACTTAAAATGCCATCGATATCATCGCACCTTCTATTATGCAGCAGACCAAATGCGGCGTGACACATGTCCTATGCCTTCCTAGACTCCTAGTACCAATCCATCACACGCTCTAGCCCTTGTCGTGAACGCGCGTTCACTCCGACAGGCCAGGAACAAGGTCGAGATGATGTTCAGGGATTCCTCCGTGAAGTCGAAACTACTTCCACCGGGGGACTACAGGATATGCAAGGCCACGCGGCGTTCATCAGGCGAAGATCCGGCGGCTGTCGACGGAATCTCACTGGCTGCAGCCCTCGGTGCAGGGAATGTGTCAAAATAGCAAAAGGTACAGCCGTCGATAGTGTCCGAGATCACCTCCAGGGTGTCCTTGTCGGGATCATGGCCCGTGAGATCCCTGACAAGACGGCTGGACGGCGGACTTCACCCTGTATGGACCTGGTCAGACGATTCGCCTTGATTTAATCACCCGCTTGAATGGACCGCGGGCTGGGAGACACTGGAAGTGGAAATGAACTTGGTGATGGGCTAGGTCACTATCCTTCGTGTCTCGAGGGTATGTCTGTGGAAGCACAAAGATTGTCGCAGGAGTCGCCGATTCGCACGATGTGAATGCTATCATATGGATCAGCCGCAGCATGAACAGGGCCCGTATGTCCAATCGAGCTTCCAGAAGCGCTCGGAAGATGGAGCTGTACTCATGCGCTGGGTTGTGAGCAAGCCACGCCATGGACTGCGAACGCAGCGTCGCGAGCGGATCGAAACGGCGATCAATCTTGTCGTGTGTCTGTCTCTAGCTCTTGAATCCACTTCTCATACCTCAGAGGCTTTCCATCGGCTCTCTTCATGCCGTGATTGACTGCCGCGCCGTTTCCATGACCTCGTGGCCAAAAAGAGTACAATCACAGCCGCCACAGCCAGAACCCCGAACACGGCTGGATGTGCTATCAACCAAAGTACCGTCGCAACGTCCCGTCCATGCCATGTCCCACCCGGACTGTGGCCGAAGAATGTGTATTCTTCCGAGTAGAAGTCTCGGGGAAGGACGAACCAAGCGTCAGAGGCTATGGAACCAGTCAGTAATGCGAGCATGATATCGCAGACCAGGCAGTAGGTGCGAATGCCGACTTACACGTCCCATCCGTGTCCGCAGCGCCAGCAGGATGCCCAGTCCACCATTTGAACATCATATCACTTGTGAATTGCGGTCCTGTCGTCCAGAAAATGGTCAGATACGGGAACAGAAAATTCCAGCGGCTTCGCGGCTCGAGATGTCGTATCATAAACTGTAGGACGGGGTGTCCCGCCCGCGAAGCCATCAGATCGTTATTGACACCTAGCGGCGACGCTTCCGGGAACCATGCCGAAAACTCCAATAAAGGATCCAACGGCCTTCGACAGACAATGTCGAGGTCCATGTACACGCCGCCATGGTGCCAGAGAATAAAGTACTTCAAAGCGTCGATGCGTTGGATAGGATACCTGTAAGCATCGTAGGTGGGGAGGAACCAAGCGTAGTTGTTTTCGATCAATCGACGTCCATCTACTGCGTCCCAGATCGTTACGTTGTAGGTTGGATTATGGATGCGACAGAGTGCTGGGGCGTCGGAGCCGAGGGCAGGGATTTGCGTGTCTGGTCGGGCATCGTAAATGTTCTTAAACCAAATGAAGTGAATTACTCGTGGGATCGTTGAGTTGTTCAAGGGGAAGGAGTTGGTGTAGTCGAATTTGTCGACCTCGAGGGCGGGCCAGTCTTTGGATTGTAGGAGGGATGTATATTGATTGGGAAAGTCGTCCCAGGTGATGTAACGAGTTCGGAGGTGATGTTGGAAGTGACTGCGGTCTCGAGCGTGTATGCATAGTCGGACGAGAAGGAAGGAAATGAAAAGAGCAATGGTATAGCGAACGATGCGCAGTGTCGCTGAGTAGTGCATTGTGCTCTTGGGGTGTTGGAATGTAAACGATCAAGGGGAAAAGAACAGACTCGCCGGCGGCCCGGCGCGCCCAAAGACGTCCTCTGAACACATGTGTATAGGAAGCCCAACGGCCCTTACCTCCAGATCGTCGCGACTTGACGCTGTGAGCTGTTTTGGGGCCGCTTGAACTCTGTGCCGCAACGGGTCCAGAATTCCTTCCCGGCGGCACCCTAACCATGAAGGTGTTGTCAGTGCGTCAATCGAAGGATCAGTTGAGTTTGCAGGCACTCCTGGGGTGTCGTCTTCGACAAGGACCGCGTAGCAAGCAATCGTGCTCACCTTGTGAGTAAGTCCAAACGCCATCATTGCGTACGCGAGGCTCCGCTTTGATAGAGATTATAGTTACCGCGCTATTGTCAAGCCACAAAACGTGCGACTCCCCATTGCAGGAACGCCCTCTGAAGGCCTTACCCTGCAGCCTGATCGTACCCATTCCTGAATCATGGTATGCTTGCAACTCCTGAGACATCCAGTGGGAGCCGGAACCGTAGCGCCGGGACGAGCAGTGTGCGAAGGATTGATAATGCGGCGCCGATCCTGGCAGTCAAGCTTCGAACATGGTGGGGATATGAGGAGTCGTACTCGTACCAAAAGTCTTCGCCGGTGGTATTTGCGCCTTGAATCTTGAGAAATGCGCCAAGCCCAATTACAAGTCTGGATTTACGGGACATTCTTGCAACACACTCCAGAGCTAAGCACGGCAAATCCCTAAAAGCAGCAATTCTGCGCTAGGTCCGAAGTCGCGAAGGGGCTTGAATGATTACTGTCGCTAAGGTCGACGTGGATATAGGCAGTACCGTGATCGGCGTCGCACCCCCTGCCCGGCGAGGACTTCTGGTACGACTCCTCGTACCGCCGGTCTTTAGCGTGAAGTCGTCGAATTGCAAGCCACCGGAGGGAGTCAAGCACAAGCTGCGCAACAAGAGACGACTCGCTTGTGAATGGGTGCCTGCAGGCGACTGAAGTAAGGTTCGCCTAGCCTCATCCTGCAGAGGGAAGGCCGGCAGGGCGTGATGTCTGTGCTAAGCCTTGTCCATCACTTGGGGAGACAGCGGTCCGGTCCGATGGTTCGACTGGAGTGAATGAAAGCGTGGGGTCGGAAGACTAGACCGATGTCATTGCGTTCGCTCGATGCTCGAAGGGAACCTTTCAGCGGATGGTATACATGGGGGTCCTGTATGAGACGCGCGGCCACGGATGACACTGAGACGGGTTGTCACACCTTTGGGCTAGTCAGAAATCAAGACATCTGATAGGCGCTGGGCAAAGCTCTTGAATCTGTAAAGCGACACTGAGATGTGACTTGGATGTGCAGTGATCAAAAAGCGGAAGAAT